>JXCR01022073.1:0-20096 GCA_002079205.1 Phalaenopsis hybrid cultivar
TTGGATGGTATGTATGTAAATGTATATGAATTAGTGGTTTTTTAACATATATTTGGAAAATTTACAAACATATGAATCAATTATTTTGCCTTCATATAATTGTTTATCTTCCCCGTATCTATATGGTTTTGTGCATTGTATCATTTATAATTATATGTTGTTATATTTCGTATGGTAATGGTACAGTACATGCTGTATGAAATGTCGGTTTTGATGGAATTGCTTTTGGCAATATTATGTAGAGCGGTGATGTGAAAAAAAAAACCAAAGGGTTTAACCAATCACGAGCTCTGATTCATATACTTGTCCTCACTTCTTTGTAATCATTGGATCTCGTACTAAATCAGAGATATTATCTGGTCTTATAGTACATCGAATACACTCAACCATAGATGTTTTCTTGTCTTAAAGCATCCAAGACACTCATCCACAAATATTACCTAGTCTTAAAGTACACCTGACACACTCAACCACAAATACTTTTTAGTCTTAAAGTACATTTGACACACTCAATCATAGATACTACCTAGTCTTAAAGCTTACCTAACACACTCAATCCCATATACTACCAAGTCTTACAGCCCACACGACACGCTCAACCACATATAGTGCCTAGTCTTACAGCTCACATGACACACACAAACACATACACTGCATGGTCTTCAAGCCAAAGTTTTTATGACTATCAAATAGAGTTGGTGCTCCTAGATGGGCAATCATTGATAAAATGATCTAGTCGAGCTCCACTTCATTTCCTTGACCCTTTTAACTTTTGGTGCAAAATTTTTATTTATTTTTTTAGTTACATGCTTAATTTATATTTCTTTCATATTTCATAAATTCTTGATATATCAAATAGTAAAATAAAAAGAATGTGGTATATTTGCCAGTTGGGAGTAATATTTGAAGGTTATATTTTATGATTTATACTTGAAAGAGAGCAAAATAGAAAATAGACCAACCACACATTACAAAAATGAAGGTTGACAAAACATAACAAAATTTTCATTACAAAAATAAAAAGAGTATATAATAAAACTTAGTTGAATAACAAATGGAATGACTGAAAAAAAAAACTTAAAATTATGGAAGAAGTTAAAGAGAGGGACAACTGGATTAGGTTGGGACCCTATTAAGAAAATGATGGATGCATTAAAGAAGTATTGAAGGGAAAAACTTTTAGTCAGTATATAACATTATATGAATTTTGTGTGTTATCATATTAATTGAACTATAATTTTATCAAATGTAAGTTTTGCTCAATACAAAAAATATTTAGGATTTATGGCATAGACGAGCTAGAGGAGAAACTTGATAATATATATGCTTCTCGGTGTTGTGGCTACATGTTCCAATGTCTGACCTATAACAAAGATATTCCACAAAATTTAGATAAGCCTGGACATGCTCATTTAAATGAAGTTCACAAGGAAGCACCACAAAAGAGAAAATAAGGTGAATCAAGTCATTACAAGTGCTCTGCACCTTCCACTTAAAAGCATAGAAAGAAAATGAAAGTCGAAGCCCAAAATTTATCTAGCAGATTTCACAGCTCATCAAGACCTACATTAGTATGAAATCTAGTGATAAATATCCATCTATGACATAAGTCGTGAAATTGTTTGACTCTACTCTCAATATAATATATCATATGTTCTTATATTTATTCACTATAAAAGTTTCAGATGATCGAACAAAGTAAGATGCTTCATGATGATGGTGTCAGAAGGGAGGATTCCTTAATTCTACTATTTTTTAAACAATCCATCAAGTTAATTTTTGTTCTTAATTTATGTTTTCGAAATGTGTGTAATGCTTTAAAATTTTATATCGAACAATGTCATGTGTATTGCATTGATCTGACGTTTGTTCATGTATGTTTTGCACTAGCTATAGTATTTTAACTAAGTTATTATTTACTTTCAGCCTAGCTTGTTATTTGTTATATTTTTTGACATGCATAAAATAGCAGATAGGCTCATCAAATGAAGAGAAAAGTGTAGAGATAGTCTAACAAATAACAACTTTGGCTACTACAGTATGTCTTATAAATAAATATTATCAGAAAAATTTGTGAAAAGCATCATGTGTATCTTCCTCATCTATAAGTGATAATGCATTGGTGAACTGCTCCAAGGTCACCTGGGTAAGATTCATAGTATATTTTCGAGGACGAGAAATTTTTTTTATGATTTACTGGATAAATTGAAAAATAATTATAATTTTTATGGATCCTCGGGATTTACACCAAAAGGAAGTATTTGTCATCACTTTATATATTATATCTCATAAAGAGTTCATTCATAATGTTTTCGAGCAATTCGTACACTCAATAGAGACGATCAATAGATATTTTGATATTGGGGTTAATTCTTTCGTTAGAATGTCAAAAAACATTGTCAAACCCATATATCCTACTTTTGGGCATACACCAGGAGAGATATGTAATGATATGAGGAACTTATTGTCCTTCGAGGTACTGATTGTATTCTTTATTTAATTTGCATGCATGTTTTATAAAAAAAAATTGTTCCCATGAATATTTTAAATAGAATTTATAGGAGCAATTAATGACACACATATTGATGCACGCATTGGCAACAATGATAAAATTGTATATATAAAACATTGTAGATCTACAACACAGAATTTCTCAACAGTTTATGACTTTAACATGTGTTGCTTTCTTAATGGCTGTATGAAATTGGATTGCTCATGATATTTGCATATTCAAATTTGTTGTTCAACGATGCGAATACAAATTTCTAATACCTTCACTTGATTAGTACATTCATGATTGTATATGAGGTGTTCAATTTGAAGAGATGTCCTAAAAAAATTATAATCTAAAGAAATATTATCCCGTTGATACGAGATATCGCTTTTCATGAGATTTCTTAAATTTCTACCCAAATACGAGATACCACCTTCCTAGTTTTGAGCGCAATAGTCAAGTTATAGGAGGGAAGAATGAATTATTCAAAAAAATATACTTCTCATCACATAATGTTATCTAGAGAGCATTAATGTATGGAAAAAGAAGTGGGTAATACTCCTCGATATGTTGACATGTTCCTTAAAAAAGCAAATATGATATTTGTTGTAATGACAGCTCCATATACTTATATACAAAGGCTTATATCTTGGGATGATGTTGATTTTAGGGTCTTAGATGAAAATCCAACATACATACTTATAGAATCATTCAAACATCGAGCAGAATAATACTGTCTCAGGAAGACTTTGGCATGAATGACTTAATATATCTGATGGGGAGGACAATCAGTAGACGATCTAGTTGAGAAAAGAGATTATAACATTTTTAGTGAATTTGTCAAGTATATTTAACTAATATTTTATAGTGTCTTCTGGTTGATATCTACTATTTGAGATGTATTAAGTATTGGTTGATGTGGATTTCTTCTTCCATGTTCTTGATATTTTAATTTTTAATGTCATAACTTTAGTTATACACATTTTTCCTTATAAGCATTTTTTTATTATAAATCATAATCTTTTTTATTATTCTATTGCATATGTAGTCAACTTTGTCGATTAAAATCATAATGTATTAAAATCTCAAAAAATGAGTTCAACATCATCAATTACTTCAAGGGTTTTATATTGTTATTGTGTTATGTGCTCTCAATACATACTAAAAAGAAAAGGTAATCATAGGAAGAGATTTTATTTCTGCTCTAGAAATAGGACAGGTTGTAGTCATTTTTGATGAGTTGATGACATGAAGGAGAGTTGACTTCATTTTTTTGGTCAACCTTTTTTTTCGATTTACATCCAATTGAATCTCAACTCAAATTTAATAAAATTAAAATCTAACCAAACAATATTTTAAACCAACACAAATAGAACTAAATATAATCAAATTTAACCAAATCCTAAAATTGCTGAAAATTAGCTTTAATCAACGAATATCTCGAAATAATCATTTTCTCTCCTGATTATCGTCGGGCTTGAAACTTCATTAGGAAAGTTACATAAATATTTAAACCAACAAAAATAGAACTAAACATAATCAAAATTAATCAAAATCCTAAAATTGACCGAAAATTAGCTTTAATCAACGAATATCTTGAAATAATCATTATCTCTCCAGATTATTGTAGGGCTTGAAACCTCATTAGGAAAGTTACATAATATTTATTATCATAAATAAAAACCATGCAAATAGTTTCGGCAATTTTATTATGATGGCTGAAAACATTCCGCAAAGTAAGTTGGTTAATCATGTAAGTATACGTGTCAAGTAATATGCGACCTAAGAGACTTGTATCAATCTGACGAGGATAGTGCCAAAATATTTCTAACAGACAAAATTCTAGTTAGTTGAACTGCTAAGTTTAGTTTGAAGTAATCAAAATATGAGAAAGGAATCTAATAATCCTAAATATGTCATAAATAGAAATGGGTGGAAAATGTGTAGAGTTTTTCAGATATGGAAGATTCATACTCATGTGACATAGGCCAAGTGATTTCTTAAAGTTTTCTATGGTCTCACACTATAGTTGAGAACCAGGGATAATACTTCTCTCCTTATGCCTATGCATAGGTCACAAATAAGAATCAAATATCCATAAAGTTAAGTTTTGCATAAACCTATAGTGTTTCCCAGAATTCTTTCAATCGCCCGGACATGTTGTAAAATCCTACTTGAATATGCCTATCCTACCAAATTTTTTTGGTTAAACGACCTGTTAAAATGAAACAGATAAAAGTCATAGTTAAATGTTTCCATTTATTTTTCTCTTTTTTATTTAAAAGAAGTTGTCAACTTGTCGATTGTCGTATACTTCCCTTATTCAAAGAAATCTCCCTCCCAAATCATATCAGTCATTCGAAGATGAGAGGAACCCAACAAGAAGGGGCATATGACAAATGACAAACAAGATAAAAAGTAAAACGTTGAGAGCTTACGTACAATAAACATTGCAAGGATTGGTCAAGAATGTCTGCCCAAATAAGATCAAGCGGAGGCACCTTTGAACAATATCCACGAAAGAAGTATGTACGTAGACTACCTAAAACCAGAGAGACAGGTATATGTACATGTTCTGGGGGTCAAGAGCACTCCCAGAGGAACGTGTTTCCACTAGTTAATTACATCTTGGGGAGATGATATACCAAAATAATGTACAGTTTCATGTATACATTTTATGTTTAAATTTGGTGATATTGCACTTGAAAGAAGGATATTTTCATGTTTTGTTTCAGGTATATCGATTTTAGGCATTTAGAGCACAAAGGAGAAAAAAGGAGGAAATTTAAAGCCAAAATGGAGCTTTTTAACATCCTGGCGCTAGAGGAGCCATTATACAATGAGCTGGTGATGCGGCGGTTTTGTGGTGTGTTGTAAATATATTTCAATACTATAATACACACACGACAGCATGAGTAGTAAATATGCAATTAAATCCCAATAAAAATAAATTCAGTATAAATAAGTTTATCTTTTAAAATTTTTAAGTTGTCAAAACGTAATAATAATGCAAGTATACATATCGCTCTAGTAATAAAGATCTCTAATGAAGTCCTAAGTATCAATCCCAGAGCGAGTTGGAAATTTTTATGGTTATAACGTCAAATGCAATATTTAAACTATAAAACTTAAGTAAGCAAAACAAATTTAATATAGATTTAATGTGCGCTAAATGAAATGCAGTTAAAAGAACTAAGTTAACTTAATTATTTGCTTAACTTCAAAAAAAACTTCTAAAGGCTAAACAAAGTTTTGTAGTGAGGAGTTCAAATTTAAGAAAGCATAATTCCCCTTTACAATGAGTTTATGGATCGTAAAGTAATTAAAATAATTTAAAATGCAAATAAAATTGTATGGTATCAAATAAGAGTAATCGTATTTTTTTCCCTCTGAGAGTGCATAAAGAGCATTGATTAATCCAGAGTTTGGTCCAAAAATTCATGGTTAGGTTGAGAGGATACTGGCTACCACTCTAGAGCTCTCGCTTCTTCCTCCCCTGAGGGCAAAAAATCTCGCTTTAGTTTCCAAGCAAATGGACCAAATTGAGGATTTTAATCTGTCACCTTAAAATATCCAATTATGCGCCCATCAAAGTATATTTCATTATTTACTTGTACGCAACCCCATAAACTATATTTTGACCCATGAAATTGAATGTGACTCTTACCTTGTTATGGAAATCATAGCCCTTTCAAATCTTATGTTTCTCAACAAATTTTAACATTTCAATTGGCCAGATAAAAAAGTAAATAAAGCTCAGAGTTTGAATCATCACAATTTATTGACATTTAAAACCTTATATAACAAAATTAATTCTTCACAAAACTATATCTCATTGTAGGGAGAAAGATAAAGAAAACAACTCAAAATTCATGAGAATGATATAACAAAATTATAGATTTTATATATAAAAACAAGTTTACAAAATAAAGAAAAGAAAGAACACAACTTATCTAACAATCATTCTTAAGCAAATCCCTTGAAGTTCCCTTTAAGCACTTTCTCTCTTTACAATCACTCTCAATTCTCTCTTAGAAATTTAATGAAGAAGAAATCTCTCACATTCCCTCTCCTCTTACAACTCTTGAAGCAAATCCTCTCTTCTCCCAAGACTTCTCTATCACGCCAACTTCTCTCTTCAAACTTCTCGCCCCCATCTTTCTTCTCTAGACTCCTTTCTTTTTTAATTAGGTCCAGCCTTCTTTTCAAGATAATGCAAAATTCCCTCTCTTTTTTCCTAAAAGACACACCTCTTCACACCAAGAGACAAGTCCCTTCATTCAAGAGCCTTTCCAAAGTGTCTAGATGCATTGAATCACTCTATGAGGTGTTTGAATTGATTGGAGCCTTCAAAAACCACTTAAAAATAGTCACTAACCACCTTACTCTGTCTTATTTCATCTCTGGCCTCTGACGTCAGCTGATCCGCCTAAAAATGTAATATTTTTCATGCTATATTTTATGATGATATTGCACTTTAAAGGTATGTTTTCTTGTATTTTTTATTGTAGATACATCAAATTGAAGAATTTGGAGTGATTGGAGCAAAAGGAACAAAAATAGACTAAAATAGAGCAAACCAGAGCAAATCGGGTCGACTCGGGGCACACCGGAGCCAATGGGACCTAAACCGGACACTTAAGTGCCTGTAACTGGCGCTTAAGCACCCAAAATGGCGCTTAGGTGCCACCAGATAGAGAGGGGGCGCTTAAGCTCCCAAAAATGGCGCTTTGGTGTTGGAGACGATTTTCAACATATCTTCTAGAATATACATCAGATTTAGACAATTTTTGAAGCGTTGCTTCGTGCATCTCTTGGGAAATTCATTGGACATGAGAAAAGGGACTTTCTAGAAGAGTTTTGGGTTGTTATATGGAGATTTGAAGAGTCACTTAAGGCACCTTTTGAAAGATTCATTGAATCTGGACAGTTTTGAAGAGACACTTAAGAATCTCTTGAAAATTTATAATTAAGGCTTGGAAATGTTTCTAAAATAACTCTTGGACTCTTGAATTAATAGGAAGAGGAGAATAAGGCTTGTAGAAGAAGAAGAAGGCTTGGGTGTGAGCCCCAGGAGGGGTGACAAGGTGAGAAAGAAAGAGAGAGTGTGAGAATTTCTTTTTTTCTTTTCACTTTGTCCTTGAAGAGGACTGTAAGGAGATTGCAATTGCTATACAACGAGAGTTTGATTTATATCAAAGATAAGTATTTTCATTGTATTTTGATTTGAATTTAGTACTTTATTTGTATATTTTCAAAGTCTTGTTCAATGAAAAGTTCTTGTTGTTTCTTCATGTGTAGTGAGTAGTTTTCTTACTGCTTTGCTCTTGTAATGAATTAGTATGCATGTGTAGGATATAGAATTGAGTAGAGTGGGGATATATTGTGATGATTTTACTTTGTTCTTCATTTACATGTAAACTTGATAAACTTGCATTTTAAAATCTGTTGTGAGAACATGTAAGATCCGGGATGGTGTTGTCTCAATTAAGTGTGCTAAAATCACTTGAGATTGTATAGATGAGAATATAGTCCATATGGTTGAGTGTAAATAAATAGGAAAATAAACTTTAATGGGTGTAGAATTAGAGTATTTTAGAGTGACATGCTAAAGCCCCTTAATTTGGTCTATTATTTTAGGTTTTGATGCAAGATGTTAACCTCCAGGTGGAGGGATAAGAGGGAACTATAGAGTGAGAGCTAGTATCTTCCCTATCTAGCCCGTCTTCAAAACTATTCAAACTTTAGATTAACCAATGTTCTTTATAGCATCTCTAGTAAGGTTAAAGGATATAATTGCTCTTATTTGTCATAATCACTCTCACTACTTGTTTTACTTTTACACATGTCACTAATTTCATTGCATGAGGAAGAGAACTTCTAATATATTAAAAACCCTACTTTCTGATTTTCACTAAGTATTTTAGCTTAGAAGTAGAAGTAGTATTATAGTGATAATTGTTGGATATAATCAAAATCAAACCTTTTTTTTTACCTTCCAAGCTAGGGCATATTATTCTAGACTAGAACTTCTCTTAAAAGCCGTCGTGATTAACCTCGATCTCCGTGGGATCGATATTCGGGGCTTAATCAAAAAGCTCTATATTACTTGATAACAATACGTATACTTACATAGAATCCCTATAAATATAGTTAAAATCTTAATTTGCATGGGATCAAGTTTTTGGTGCTATTACCAGGGATTAAAACCTTTATGTAGTGGTGTCAACTTCATAAATCCTTACATATAAAAATATCGGGATCACCATCCTATAGAATTCTGCGCTGTTCTGGATTATGGTGTCAATTCTGGCTCTTCTGGCACTGCTTCTCTGTAAAGTGGTGTCTCTGGCACCTATATCTGGCACCTGTGGCGCCAATTCTCTGAAAAATGGGGCCAGTTTTGGAGCCTTTGGAGCCAGGATGCTAAAATGCTCTGTTTTGACTCCAAATTTCTTCCTTTTGCTCCTTTTTACTCCAATTGCCTAAAATTGGTTTACCTACAAAAAAAAACATGAAAATACCCTTCTTTAAAGTTCAATATCACCAAATTTAAACATAAAATGAATACACAAAATTGCACATTATTTTGGTGTATCAAAATCCCTCAAACTTAAATGTTATTTGTCCTCAAGTGACTCTTTTACTACATAAAATATGACTTATGGCAGAGATTAACTTATAAATTTCTAAAATTTGGTTTAAAAAATATAATAGTATAAATTAAGAAATACTTTTAACAACTTAGGTTAAAACTAGAGGTATAAGAACACCTAGTAATCAAGTCTAAGATTTATGAATCTCCATTCATTTCAAGAAGAATTGTAATTTTTCATATCAAAGATAATTAGAATATCCACATGAAAAGAATTTCATGTAAACTTTATTAGTAAGGATGCTAATAATCAGAAAAAAGTTTAGAAAATGTAATAAACCTTTTTCCTCAAGTTAATTCAAGTGAAACCAATTTTTTATTAGGCATCTCCTCAACCTTCTCCTCACATATTTTTCTTTTTTTTTCTTTTTTTTTCTTTTTCTTTTCTTTTCTTTAGGATCATTTTCAATCCTTCATCTTTTTTTTTTTCATGTGAGAATTATTATATTTGGATAGCCTGTAATAATTTTGAACTTCACTGTCCTCTTCTTAAAGTTAAAACTTCTTACCTTTCTTCACTATATAAATTCATATTATCTTTGAGGATTTTTCATAAAGTCTCATTCTTTTCTTCTTCATGAAACTCTAATATTCTTAATACTTCAAAAATAAAATTTTCTTTACTTTAAATAGAAAAACATAGTCATATTCTTTCATAATAAATATCTTAACTCTAGAATTGACCTTCATTATTAAAGATTTTTGCTTAAATTTACCATAATATTTACAAACAAATATAGTTATTTAAATTTAAACTTCAATATCCAAGGTCATTTTAAATTAATTTTTAAAATAAAGTTAATTGAGGACAAGTAAAATTTAGTTTATTTCTTTTAAAGAAATTTTTCTTTCCTCTAAACTTAAAATTTTTAAATAATAATTAAAGCATGTAGTACCAAAATTTTGTAGGTGAAAGAAAACAGTAAATACATAAAAATAAAACTAGCCTCTAGAGGATTCTGAATATGAAACTTGACTCTGACATATTGTAGGTACTAATTCTAAAAACATAGGCTTTAAAGCATTACATGAAACATAATATATCAAAGGATTTGCTAGGAAAAGTAATCTAAAAACATAAATAGTAAATTAAAGCAATTGAGAAAGCTGAAATAAAAATCCACAATTTACATCTACATATACAAACAAGTTCAATAGGTCCAAAAACCAAACACATAAATTGTCTAACTTATACCATCAAAAATAAAACAAAACAAATAATAATAAATAAAAAGAAACAAAACCCTATAAATTTTACTCATCATCTTCCTCCTCATCTTTCTCTTCTTCCTCTTCTTCTTCCTCTTCTTCTTCCTCTTCTTCTCCTTGCACATAAGCCGTGAACCTGGGGCATGTAGAAAACTCTACAATGTGAACACCCCTCTAAAATCTAACCATCGCCTCTTCATATGAAATGTCATGTTGTACTATTCTCTACTTATATCCATCATTGTAAGCATTTCGGGCTTCCAAACCACCTATTTTATTCTGCATTGATATGACATCTGATTGTTGAAACATTAACTATTCCATAATATTTTTAAGTGAAACAAAACTAGAAGTAGATGGTTTTGCAGGTGATGTGGAGGGTCTATCACTACTTCCACTTCTAGATCCAACAAATGATTTAAATTTATGTACAGTGGGTTTTCCAATGGTTTTCAGTGGTTGCAACACTTCTTCATTTCTATAAAATTCTACTTTTGATTATTCACATAAAATGAAAATCAGGGCAAGATATCCTAAACCACTAAATGTCCCTCTTCTAGCAATGTTTTGAGCATTATGCACTGTAAGAACACTGATACACCTAAAATATATAAACTTTTTATACAGAAGTTCAGAACTATTTTTGAGATATTGCACTTTAATGAAAGGTATTTGTGTGTTTATCTTTTAGGTACAATCAAATGAATGAAAAATGGTAAAAGGAGTGAAAAATAATCAAATTTGAAGAAAAAATGAAGAAGGTGCAAAAATTAACTGGGGCGCCTAAGCACCCAGGACTGACGCTTGTGCGCAACTTCTAAGAAGAGAGCCATGCCTAAGCGCCAGGTACCACACGATTAAGTACCATAAGTAGTTATTTGATGATTTATTGAATTTAGATGAATTTTTGAAGATGTCTTTGTAGGTAAAAACGTGGGAAATAGCTCATGGACACAAAAATTCATTCAATTGTCTTTTAAGGAGGCAACTTCTAAAAGATTCATTGAATGGACTCATTTTGAAGAGACACCAAGGCACCCTTTGAATTTTTATTAAAGAAGACTTGGATCATCAAGAGAAGAGAGCCAACATCTATCGTCCATCCAAGTAACCGCCGCCGGCGCCGACCCCTTTTTCTTTATTTTAAGTTGTAGTTTGTATTGTAAGTGAAGGAAGAGAATTCAAGAGAACTTCAAGACATTTGGTGGAGAAAATTTGAGATAAGTGCTTATATTTGTGACTACATTTGGTTTTAATTTAGATTTCCTATTTGTGTGCAAGATTTCTACTTTTAAACTCATGTGTGGTTGTGCTTTCTCCATGGATTATGAGCAGTTTTCTTTTTCTTTTTCCTTAAAATGATAAGTGATTAAGTATTGAAAGAAAGTTGTGTGAGGTATCAAACTTCAATATTGAAAGAAGTTGTGTTGATTTGCAACCTTGCACTTCATTTACTTCTTGATTTTTCCAATTAAGAAGTTAATACCTGTTGTGAAAACATGTAAGATTCAAGATGAAATTGTCTCAGTCAACAAATGGTAAGAATCACATATTGCTTTAATGAATGAGACTGTAGTTCATGGGGTTGAGTGCAAATAAATAGGGAAATAAACTTTCATTGGTGTAGAATTAGAGGACTTTAGAGTGACAAGCTAAAGCTCCCAATTTGATTTATAGTTCTAGGTTTTGATACGAGATGTTAACCCCCAGGTGGAGGGAGAAGAGGGAATTCTAGAGTGAGAGCTAGTATCTTCCCTCCCTAACCGATCTTCAAAACTATTCAAACAATAGATTAGACAATGTTCTTTATAACATCTCTAGTAAGGGTAAATAATATTATTGCTCCTATTTGACACAACACATTTAGAATACTTCCACAACAGAATTTCTATATTTTTACTGATTCATGATAAGGAAAAAATATTTTACTTATATTGCCTTCATCTTACAAATATTTAGTTAAGTTAATTAGTTGCTTACTTTAATTTCAAATATCAAAAATTACAAAAAGAATTGAATTTGCATTTCTATTATAGTATCTTAAGTTTAAGTAAGAATATTTTGCTAAGTAGAATTTTTGTTATCTAAACTTTATAAAAAAAGTGCATGTTGCCAGTTTTCCCTATGGGTTCAACATTCGGGGCTTAATAAAAAAATCTTATATTACTTGATAACGATACATATACTTGCACAGTATCCCATATTTAAATATTATAATTGTATTCTTATTTACTTTGTAGTGAAAAATTTGCCTAACTTTTGCTTTGGATCAAGTTTTTTGCTTTGTTGTAAAATAGGAATCATTAAGCATATAATCACATACATCACAATAAACTTCTATATAGAAAGTCGGGATCAAGCACCAATATTAACAACTTTCATTTGTTGAATACAAAAATTCAATACTGCTCTTTCCTTGGTTACTTTACTCAGGTGATTAGTTGGAAACAATTTTGCAGAGATAAGGTAATTTCGTGCTTTAGATTGAAGATTTAACATGGAAGTGGAGAAATTGACTTTGTGATTATTTTTAATCTTCAATTCTCCCCTTCCATCAGTGAGATAGGAAATTACTTCATCAAGTGAGGAATTAGAAATCACAAAAGCAGCTTACTCACAATGGAATTCATTCAGTAGCCCATAAAATGCATTGATTCTTTCACGAGTAAATTCAACATGTTTACCTCAAACATAAATGTGTTCGTCCATAGTCACACGCAGATTTGCATAAAACTCTCGAATCACAGGAACAATGGCTACTATAGTGAAGTAGCAAAAGGTTTCCCACTTCTGAGCAATTATAAAACTTTCAATTTGTCCTCCCAGGTTTGAAAATGCACGTTCCTGAATCAATTTTCTGGTCACCATCATGGTATTATAATTGTACTAGGTCTTCATATTTACAAATCGCCTCACATCAAAACTTTAGAAGGCTTTCCTCTCTTTACTTTTGGAGCCATAGGAATTTCTAAATAAATTTGAATAAAATCCAAATAAATTCACAATGTCATAAATCTAACACCAAAAGTTAGAATATTTGGTCAGAAACATTTCAAAACTCAAATTTTTGGATTTCCATAATGTAAGAAAATCCATGGTGAAAAAAAAAAGTTTCTAAGTTAAAGTGAAGCTCTTCCCAAGGGAAGATAGAATCCAAGACTTTTTTATCCTTCAAATCTCCTTAAATCCACTAAATGGCAAGCCCTAGGTCAAGTTTCGGCCTTATTTTAGAGGTAGGAGATGACTCAAGCAGTAAAAATGGGGTTTTATAGGGGTTTTTCGTGGTGTTAAGTAATTCTGGGCGTTTTCAGGATTTTGGCGCCTCAGGCGCCAACACCGAAATTTTTTAGATTTTGATTTTCTTTAGAAATCAGCTGCATACCACACCATGTCAACATCTAAATAACTTAATTAAACACTTATATTCATAATTAAACAATTTTCTAACACAAAATTTCACAAACAACACAAAACTTGCATTTATATATAAAATCCAAATGATTACAAACAAACATTTTTTAAGCGAACTCTTCTTATTCAGCATTGGAATCAAGTCAACAAACTAACGTTGAAGCCTAAATATCAAACATTTAACATACAACACATATAAAGTTTCACAATAAAAGTAAATGAAATCCAACAGAAACACATAACCCAAATATTCAATTATAACTATGAATTCCTTACTGAAACGAGTTCAAACATCTTCTTAACTTTCGTCTTCTTGAAATTTTCCCATGGATTGATAGTGAACTTACAATTTGTAAAAAGGTCGGTGAGGAAATTCATTCGTCAAATCTTCTTCAATCCAAGCATTTTTCATAAACATTCGCACTCTACCTTCTTCAATACACCGGGTATGTTCAAATTGCTCCTTCATCCTCCAATCCAAATGATCAAATATATCAGAAATATTTCCAATTAAATTCATAATATTTTGTACCTCTTTCTCCAATTTCTTGATTCTTTTCAAAATATCATGTGAACTGCAAGGACAGCGGGGCTGAATAGGTGATGAATTTTGAGATGATTGATTCATAAGAATATTCATATTATTCTCCAACCCATTTTCAATGCAGTTGCAACAAACTTTTGGGACCATATGCTTCCAAGGGAGAAGCACTTTTTCCCAACTTTCATAAGGTACTTGTGACCGGCTGCACAACAGGAATATGGTAGATGGATGTCCCAGCCTAAAGGAGTTAATGGTGCCCACCTGCATTGGACATAGATGACTCCTTGGTTAATTCCATAAGGATTAGCATAAAATTCTTTCGCCACGGGAACTACTACTGCAGTAGTGGTATAACAAAGCACTTCCCAGTGTCTTTGTGTGCTAATCTCCTCCACTCAAGTATTTGGTGTGTTGAATTCTCAATTCACAAAGTCTCACTCCTTGATTAATCTCTTCTTCACAAGAACTTGATCATATAACTTCTGCGCGTCAAAACTGATGAACTTCCTCCTGTTGAAAATTTCAAATCTAGTGGTTTCTTTAAAGTGGGAAGCCATAGAATTTGAAAAATAGTGACTCTCCATTCGTTTTCCACTCTTAAATAACTTTAAAATTCAGTTTTTGGGAGTTACTAGAAAGAAAACCAGCCAAAAACTACCCAAAACCACCATTAGAATTGTCCTTTTTCATTCAGGTAACCGTGGTGCCTCTAGCGCCAGCTCTCTAAAAAATGGCGCCAGTTCATATTTTTGCGCCGTTTCATTTTAAATCCAAATGACTCTTAAATCTTCCATAAAATTTAGTATCTAAATATGTTTTAAAGTATTTTCTCAATATGTAGGTGATGCGCAGAAATTTTGGATTAAATTAATAATAAATATGCAATGTAACCCAAACAATAGTGTAACTTTAATGAAAATAATTTATCTTTAAAACCTCTTTTAAACTCCCAATTCTCTTTTACATATAACACAAGTATACGTATCATTTAAATAATATAGGGCTCTAATGGAGTCCTAGGTATCGATCTCACAGGGAAGCTGAAAATATATATTAGTAAGCTATTTATATTCAATTCTTAAATAAAAAAAAAAAGTAAAGTACAAAGTTTGAAGTTAAATTACTCATGTGAAATGCTACTAAATATGCAGATGTACGACTACAAAAGTTAAGTTAAAATAGATGTTAAACTTTCAAAAGTAAAATTGCTGAAATAAAACAAAGATTTTTGTTGACGAAAAGTTCAAGTATGAGAAAACACCCTTCCCATTTACAATGAAAATATGGCTTGTGATGAAATTGAAATCATTTGAAAAATATATTTAAAAATTGTTTTGTATCAAATAGGAGTAATCCTATTCTCTACCCTCTTCCGAGAGCTATAAAGAACATTAACTAATCCAGAGTTTGGTTCCTAATTCTGTGGTTAAGCTGGGAGGATACTGGATGTCACTCCAGAGCTCCCACTACTCCCTCACCTGAGGGCTAACATGCTCGCATTTTTTTCCATTCAACTGAACCAAATTGAGGATTCTAATCTGTCACCTTAAAATCTTCAAATTCTTTATCCAACAAAGTATATTTTCCTATTTATTTGCACCCAATCCCATGGATGACACACTCTTCCATGAAATCAAATGTGATTCTCCCTTTGTTGTAGAAATCATATCCCCTCTTTAGAACATATGTTTCTCACACATTTTAACAATTCAATTGGCCAGATGGAAAAGTAAATGAAGATCGGAGTTGAAATCATCAAAAATTATTAACATTTAAAACCATAGAAAACAAAATCAATTCTTCACAAAATCATTTCCTTAAAGTAGGGAGAAGGATAAAGAATACTACTCATAATTCATGAGAAGGATACGATAAAATATGGATTTCATATAAAAAACAAGTTTACAAACAAAAGAAATGAAAAATACAACTTATCTCACAATCTTTCCCAAGAAAACCCTTAGAGGTTCTCTCCAAGTCTTTCTCTCTTTACAAGTACTCTCAATTCTCTCTTAGAAGTATAATGAAGAAGAAATCTCTCACCTTCCCTCTCCTCCTACAACCCTAGAAGACAATCTCCAAGCCCTTGGCATTCTCTCTATATCCCTCAATCTAGGTTCTGACGCCACCTCCTTTTATTTTTCTTTTTTTGGTTCGCCCCCTCTTCTTTAGAAGTACTTCTCCAACTCTTTTTTTTTTGCTGCCTCCTTTGAAAAGAGTTTCAATTTCCCTCCAAAATTCAAAAGTCAAACCTTTGAATTCAGAAGATGTGCCTCTTTGATCTAAGAGTCAAATCCTTTCAAATTAGAACCTTCTAAAGTGTCTAGATGCATTGAATCACTCCATGGGGTGTTTAGAACAAGTGTCCCTTTGAAGATTCGCGCAAAATTCATCTCGAACCTCCTTAATTTGAAAAATTCGCACCTGGTGCATCATGCGCCAGCGCTCTAGATTTTGGGCCATCATGTGCCAAACTCCAAAATTGGTTGTTTTTGATCAAAATTTTACTCCTTTTGCCATTTTTGCTCCAAATGACTAAAAATGGTATGCCTGCAAAAAAACACAAAAATACTTTTTTTTAAAGTGCAATATCACCAAAAATAGGCATAAAAATGATACTTAAAATAGTATTTTATTTTTGTGTATCAAAATCCACCAAACTTAAATGTTACTTGTCCTCAAGTGACAGTTTTATTACATAAAATTATATGAAATTGGGATAGAGATTGACTTATCACTTCTATACTTTAGTTCAATAAATAGAATAACAAAAATTAAGAAAAACCTTTAATAACTTAGGTTCCAACTCCAAGTCTAGGAATATCTAGTAATTAAATTTAAGATTTTTGAATCCCTATTCATTTCAAGAAGAATTGCAATTTGTCATCCTACGAAAATTTTGAACATTCATATGAAAAAGAACTTCATCAAAACTTTACTAGGAATGCTACTAATACTTCAATACAAGTTTAGGAAGTGTAATAAAGCTCATTCCTTATGTTGATTCAAGTGAAGCCAATTTTTTATTAGACATCTCTTTGAGCTTCTCCTCAACCATTTTTTTCTTTTCTTTTTTCTTTTCTTTCTCTTTTTTTTTTCTTTTAGGATCTTTTTAATCCTTTTTTTTTCTTTTTCTTTATCCTTTTTCAGGTGTGTTGACCTCACTTTTGGTTGAGGTTTAGTTTTTCCTCTTTAGTGGTCTAGTCATAGGATTTTTCTGTTGACTATTCCTAGAAAACTGAAGAGGAACCCTCACCTTTAGAAACTCTAAAATCTTCCTTGCTCAACTTGAAGTTCCACATATTGGTCCTAACCTCTAGCACTTAGTAGGTGCGGTCAATATGTGGGATCTCAAGGAGAGTCCCCATAGGACTGCTTGGCCTTAAGATTGACCCAGGGTGTTGGTCTGGAGCTAGTTCACTCAATTGATTTCACTTGCACCCAATTTCACTCACAACCCTAAAACCCAGATTTGTGGACTTTGATCCCTTGATCTTTTGGGAAACTCATGTATATGGTCCCCTAGACCCACTGGCCCTAGGCTGGGGTTTAGCTAAGACCAGTAAGTACATAGAGGATCAAAATGGGGATTTTGTTGGTCCATAGCTCATATAAAGTGGTTGGTAACCCAATTCTACCAAAATATCCAACTTGACCTTATGCCCCTAAATTCGGCCAAATTACCTAAATGTCCTTGAAGCCCTAAATTTGGCCAAAATTCTCAAATTCATCCAAAATACCCAAAATTGTTTAAAATCATCTCAAACCATTTGAAACTACCCAAATAGCTCAAAACATCTCAAAAATTTTAAAATTACCAAAATACCCTCAAATTTGCTAAATTTACAAATATACCCTTGGTGGCCCAAACTTTCCCAAAACATCCAAAATCACTTCAAATATCTACAAAACCAATTTGGACCCTTTAATTGAACCCAATTTGACCAATTTGACCATTTTTACCTAATTGCCTTTAAAGACCCAATTTCCCCAAAATTCACCTCAAATATCCATCAATTTGACTCTAATCCTCCCCAATTTCAATTCTAAACTCAAATTAATCTTTCATATAATCAATAAAAATCAAATACAAGCCTAATTGACCCATGCTTTGAGCTCAATTTTGATTCAAATTAAACCCCCAATTTTGACCCTCTGACTTAATCTCACCTAATTGAACCATATGATCCACTCAACTGCCACAATTTAAATCCTAAACTCTTCATGACAATCCTAAACATCAAATTGAAGCTTTAATTGGCCTTGGAAAAACCTTAATTTCACTCAACTTCAACCCCCAATTTTGACCCTATG
Organism: Phalaenopsis hybrid cultivar; assembly: GCA_002079205.1. NCBI lineage: Eukaryota > Viridiplantae > Streptophyta > Magnoliopsida > Asparagales > Orchidaceae > Phalaenopsis > Phalaenopsis hybrid cultivar. The sequence continues at coordinate 18,628 of JXCR01022073.1, forward strand.
ACTTAATCTCACCTAATTGAACCACATGATCCACTCATCTGCCCCAATTTAAATCCTAAACTCTTCATGACAATCCTACACATCAAATTGGAGCTTTAATTGGCCTTGGAAAAACCTCAATTTCACTCAACTTCAACCCACATTTAAAATTTTTAAATTTCTCCAAAATTGGTTGTCTCCAAATTCCACCAAATTAAATGTCCAAACCCCAAAATTGACACCAAATTTATGTTGAAAACACGTTATGAAATTCCTCTAGACCATTTTGAACCATCAATTTGAACTTAGCCTAACCTAAACCCAAGTCTAACCTAATACCCTCAAATTGACCAAATGCCCAAAATCCTCCAAAGTAAACCTCCAAACAAATTCAAAATTACTCCAAATCTTTCTAAACTCCTCATGACATCATTTACACAATATTGATCAATAACTTGAGCTCAATGTCATGGATAGCCTAACCCAAACCCAACTTCTAGCCATTTTGACCCAAATTGAACCCCTTCACCAAAATTAACTTAGTCATGCCAAAGTCACCAAATTAATGTCACTACAACCAAAGTTTGGACCCTAGTGACTAGCCTAAACCCACCTAAACCACATAGGTGAGCTATGGACCAATGTTCAATTGATTTAAGGGATCTTAACAATATTTGGGCCTTATTTGAAAATACATTGCCATCATCACTTGCCATTGGGAGTAAATCATAATTAACTCTCCCCTGACCTCCCTGAGCCACGAAGCGACTAAACCCTGGCCAGCAACCTCTTCAGCTACTGGAATCTGCCACCTAAAGGATCCCCCATTGGCCAAAACTCAAAATAAAACTCGTCTGAACTAGCCAAGTATGATTGGCCACAAGAGCTCTCCATCCCTCCACCTAAGCATCAATTTGCACCCACCAATTGACCCCGATGGCTAGTCCAAGCCTTTTTATTTAATCAGCACCCTCCATGGCTAAAGAAGAGCTAACCAAAATCTTTGGGGAAACTCTACTAAAATCTTACCAGAGACTCTCCAAGCATTTTTAAGTTCAAGCCAACCATCTTCCCCCTCTGGTTCCCTCTGTGAGAGCTCAATTTTGAGCTCAAAATCAGGCTAAAATTGGGACATTCTTCCCCACACCTCCACAGTCCACAAAACTTCAATTAACTATGAACACAACGCCCTACAGTGAGAGAAGTTGATCCCCCACAAAATCACCCTCTCAAACAGCCTCTAACCTAGCTCTAGACCAATACCTGAAATCGAGTTTGATCGAAATCATACCTAAGCAATTCACTAGGGCTTAAGACTTCATCTGGAGGTTCATTGGACCCAATAAAGGCTACCACAACCATCTGATTGAGACCTCCCCTCTCAGACAAAGGTATTGATCTCTAACCTTAGCCCAAGTCTATTTTGAATCTCCATACGTATTTATTGTGTTTCATACCGTATAAACCATATATATATATATATATATATA
>JXCR01022088.1:0-34434 GCA_002079205.1 Phalaenopsis hybrid cultivar
TAGGAAGCTTTTCCCAAACCCAGCATAATATAAACCCTATTTATTTCCTTATATTAAATAGGAGAACTTGTCGGCCAATACATTGGTTTCGCAGACCTAACGGATGTCATAACTTTCTTTAGTTTATTTGATCCAGCCTCACCCTCAACTCTTGTGTTCATCCTTTGGGATAGATACAGGATTTGAGGTAAAACGCTCTTTCATCTAAACTATGAAAATTATGGGGTCCGGGATAGATACAGGATTTGAGGTAAAGTGCTCTTTCATTTAAACTATGAAAATTATGGAGTCAGTTTGACTTCATCTTTTTCAAAACTAAATTTTTAAACGTCCTTCCGAAGCGGGCAACGAGATTGATACAAGATTTGAGGTAAAGCGCTCTTTCATTTAAACTATGAAAATTATGGGGTCAGTTTGACTTGGATTTGAGATAAAGTGCTCTTTCATCTAAACTATGAAAATTATGGGGTCAGTTTGACTTCCATGATTTGAGGTAAAACACTCTTTCATCTAAACTATGAAAATTATGGGGTCAGTTTGACTTCATTTTTTTTCAAAATTAAAATTTTTTTTAATGTCCTTCCGAAGCGGGCAACGGGATTTCAATTCTTTTTTCAACGTCCTTCCGAAGCGGGCAACGGGATTTCAATTCCGATGACCGACAGCTTCTTGATTTGAGGTAAAGCGCTCTTTTATTTAAACTATGAAAATTATGGGGTCAGTTTGACTTCATCTTCAAAATTAAATTTTTTTTTTAAAATGTCCTTCCGAAGCGGGCAACGGGATTTCAATTCCGATGACCCGGGATAGATACATGATTTGAGATAAAGTGCTCTTTCATTTAAACTATGAAAATTATGGGGTCAGTTTGACTTCATCTTTTTCAATACTAAAATTTTTTAAAAACGTCCTTCCGAAGCAGGCAACGGGATTTCAAATACGATGACCGATAGCTTCTTATGGGCAAACTCCACACCAAAAATAGTGTCGACAAATTGTTATGCCTCTTCTTCATTGCTTTTTCCTCCTCTGATATCTCATAGATTGGTAATGAACATATAAGTTTTAGAAGGATCGGTATGAGAATTTATCTGTCAAATTTTCTTAGATCCACCCATTTTCTTTAAACATCCGAACTAATCTTGCTTCAAAAGTTCCAGTGTGATCAAAATTTTATTTCATTCTCCAATCTAGGTAATCAAAAAGGTATTTAATATCTCCTACTGTATTCATAATACTCTGAAGTTTCCTTTCAGTTTTCTTCAGTTTCTTTTCCAAAGTAAGCAAACTTCCAACTATTGGTGGTATTAATGGAGTTGAAGCAAGCGAAGATTGATCTATGATGGCTTCTAATACTTCATTGCCATTTCCACAATAATTCTCATCTATAGGATCCATGGGCTCCCAAGGTAATAGAGTCTTTGCCCAACTTTCATATGGAACTTGGGCTTGACTATAAATCAAAAAGATGGTAGATGGATGCCCAAGTCCATAAATTGGTCCATTAGTAAGGATACCGATAATAGATTTAAATATAATAGACCCTATATCAATGGGTTTTTCTATTTGAATGCAATAATTTAAAATAACACATTCTTTGGTGACTCTACTAATTTTCATAGTAGGGAGTAATTTTGCAGCAAAAAATAAATTCCATTGCTTCGAAATTGGATTAAGTAATGAAGTGGAGAAACTAAAATATCCTTCATCTCGTATCTCCCACATATCACTTTCATCCGTCAGAAGATTATACACTTCTTGCATCAAATCTCATGTAGGAATGAAATTTGTATAGTGAAAGATTGGAATGTTGTCTTTCATATACAATTCATTAATCCTTGCAGGAGTAAATGGTACAGCCTTACCTCATACGAAGACAACACCTTGAGTAATTCCATGTAAGTTTGCATAAAACTATTCCACCACAGGTATGGCAATGGCAGACTTAGTGTTACACATAACTTCCCAACGCCTTTGTAGAATGATTTTATCAATCAGACTAGTACGATTGATCACTCCATGATTAATAAATCCTCTTTCCTTGATCAATCTCCTCTTCATAATAACTTTATCATATAATCACTGCGTGTTGAAACTAATAAACTTTTTTAGTTGAAAACTCTATAACTCAAAGTATTTGTGGACTTGGAAGCCATGAAATCCAAAAATAGGAAGTTACTAGGCGTCCAAGGATGTTTCTAGGCCTTTTTAAACTCATCCTGACGGTTATTATGATGTAAAATCATGCTAAAACCCGCCAAAAGTCATCTAAAATTGTCCAACCGCACCCAACACAGTCGGCACTCTTGATTGGCGTTGCCGGCGCTGATTTTTGTTATCTAGGGTGCCGTCGGTGCCCATTCTGGAGTCGTCGGCGCCAGTGGCCAAAATTGCAATTTTTCATTTTTTTTATTCAATTCGATTCCAAATTTTCCTCCAATACCAATATTTGGCTTAATTTATAATAAATGCAATTGTGTAGGATTATTATCTACTAATATATAAGACACTTAAATAAGTAAATAGTAATACATAACAATATAAGTATGGGTTGCCTCCCACAAAGCGCTTAGTTTAACGTCGTCAGCCCGACATACTATTTGCTTAGTTGAGTTGACTTAACATTAAAACTTCTTTAAATTGAAGTATGTTCCCTTCATAATAATGTTTCAAACGATGCCCATTAACTTTAAATATCTTTCCAGTGTTAGGATCTTTAATGACAACACTTCCATAATGATAGACTTTAATCACTTTAAATGGTCCTAACCATCTGGATTTTAGTTTTCCTAGAAATAATCTCAATCTTGTATTATATAGTAGAACTTTTTATCCAAATTTAAATTACTTCTTAACAATCTTTCGATCATGTCATATTTTCATTTTCTCTGTATAAACTTTCACATTATCATATGCTTCATTTCTAATCTCCTCAAGTTCATTGAGTTGCAAAAACCTTTTTTCACCACCATCCTTTAAATTAAAATTAAATTCTTTAATAACCTAAAATGCTTTATGCTCCAATTCTACTGGTAAATGACATGTTTTTTTTTAAAAATCAATCTATATGGGGATATTCCTATAGGAGTTTTATAAGCAGTTGTGTATGCCCATAATATTGTATTTAGTCCAGCAGACCAATCCAATTTATGAGGATTTATAGCTTTTTCTAAAATGCGTTTAATTTCATAATTCAATATTTCTGCTAGACCACTAGTTTGAGAAGGATAATCAGTAGACAATCTATGCATTATATCATATTTCTTGATTAATTTTTTTTATTCTCTTATTCATGAAATGAGATCCTCCATTAGTAATGATTACTCTCGTGTAAAAATATTTTAAATTTAAAATTTAGAAACACTGCGAGTATCACATCTAGGCAGAACAATAGCTTCAATCCACTTAGACATATAATCAATAGCAAATAATATATATAAATTTTCAAATGAAGGCATAAATGGTCCCATAGAGTCTAATCCTCACACATCAAAAATTTCAACATCTAATGTGTAATTTAGAGACATTTTGTCTCTTTTGAAAATATTTCCTACTCATTGACATCTATCACATGTTTTAATATATTCATTAACATCTCTAAAAATAGTAGGCCAATGAAATCCATCTTGTAAAATTTTATATGTAGTTCTATTTATTTAAAAATGTTCTCCAAATTCAGAATCAAGACATCTTTCAATTATTTGTTGAGTTTCTTCATAAGGTACACATCTTCTAATAATTAAATCTTTATATTATTTATATAAATATGGGTCATCCTAAAAATAGTCTTTCGAATGATAGATAAATTTCTTTAATTGTGGATTCTTGATATCAGGTGTTAGAATGTCACTTAGAATATATTTTACTATATCAGCATACCACGGTACATCCATTTCATCAATACTATATAAATGTTCATCAGGGAAATTTTGTAAAATTTCATTTGCAAAATTAGTTAATATTTCTATTTCTATTCTAGATAAATGATCAGCTATTTGATTATCATTTTCCTTTCTATCTACCACGGTAAAATCAAACTCTTGCAATAGAAGTCTATTTGATTATCATTTCTCTTTCTATCAACTACGATAAAATCAAACTCTTGCAAAAGAAGTATCCATCTAATTAATCTTGGTTTAACATTATACTTTTGCATCAAATATTTAATAGCAGAATGATTTGTATGCACTATACATTTAGTTCCAATTAAATAAGGTCTAAGTTTATCAAAGGCATAAACAATAACTAATAATTATCTTTCAGTAGTAGTATAATTAATTTGAGCATTATTTAGAGTTTTACTAGCATAATATATAACTTTAAGAACTTTGTCGTGCCTTTGTCCTAATACAGCCCCAATAGCATAATCACTAGCATCACACATTATTTCAAATGGTTTCTCCCAGTCAGGTGGTACTATTATAAGTGCAGTGATTAATTTTTTCTTTAATAATTAAAATTCTGTTATGCATTCCTCATTAAAATCAAATTTCATATCTTTTTCTAAAAGTTAGCATAGGGGTTTTGTTATTTTTGAAATTTTTTTTATGTAGCGCCTATAAAAACCAGCATATCCTAGAAAATTTTTCACCCCTTTAACATTATTAAGAGGTGGTAATTTTTCTATAACTTGGATTTTTGCAGGATCTACTTCCATGCCATTTTTAGAAATTTTATGTCCAAGAACAATACCTCCTGCAACCATAAATTGACATTTTTTCCCAATTTAAGACTAGGTTATTTTTTTCACATATGTCCAGAACTTTTTCTAAATTATTAAGACATAACTCAAATGAAGTCCCAAATATAGAAAAATCATCCATAAACACTTTCATTCCAACTAGGTTTTAAATAGTTAGAATATGGTTTGTTATTTTGATCATTTATAGCGTTTACAGTTTCATAAGATGATTGAGTATCAATAATCTGTCTTAATGAATTCTCCTCTAATACTGGGGTATTTAAAAATAATTCATTCACATTTGATCAATCTTTTTAGAAATAACAACAATTTGAGATGTCAAAACAGACATTGCATCAGAATCATGGATACTAGCTACTCTCTTAGGACTTACCCTTTCAGAGGACCATTGAAAATTATTAGTAGCCATTTCTTCAATTAAATAATATGCTTCATCAAAAGGTTTTGATAGTAATGAACCACTTGTAGCAGCATCTATATTAGATCTTAGTGATCCTACTAATCCATTTTAAAATGTTTTAATTATTAACCAATCTGGTAAAACATGATGTGGACATTGAGTAAGATGATCTTTAAATCTTTCCCAGGCTTCATATATCGATTTCCCTTCAAATTGACAAAAAGATGTAATATCATTTCTAAACTTAGTGATTTTTTAGGGTGGAAAATATTTAGCCAAGAATTTTTGTGATAGTTCTCCCAAAGTTCTAATAGATCCAGGTGCTTCAAATTTAACTAAGCCGTGGCTTTATCCCTTAATGAAAAAAGAAAAAGTCTAAGCCTAACAACATCATTAGATACTTCGTCATATTTAAATGTAGCAAAAATTTTAAGAAAACTAGCAAGATGTAAGTTAGGATCTTCAATAGGTGATCCTCCAAACTGATTATTTTGCACCATTTGGATAATAGTAGGTTTAAGCTCAAATGATTTTGCAGCAACATCAGGATTTTGAATTGTCAAGTGAAGTTCATCTGTTGTCGGATTCACATAATCTTTTAAAGGTCGGTGTCGATTTTCATTTATTGGATTATCTAAGTTATTTGCCATTTCATGTAAATTTTTAATTTCTCTTTGCTGTTTTTGAATTTTCCTATTAGTACATTCTAATTTTGAATCGTAAGATACTAAACCTTCAGATCGAATATTTCACATAAACAAATAAAGCAAGCAAAGTAAAACACTTTAATAAACATATTTCCTTTTTTATTTTTAATTTTTAATTTTTTTAATTTTTTTAATAATAATTTTTTTAGGTATAGATATTATCTCAAAATTTCTTAATTTATCAAAACTATTTAATCCAACCGTTACCTTTCCCAACAACGACGCCAAAAACTTGATCCAACATTTTATTGCGATAGATTGTGTAAAATTTATATAAATATAATCAATTAAAATTTAGATTTTATGCAAGTATATGTATCATTCTCAAGTAATAATGGAATTTCTATTTAAGCCACAAATATTGATCTTCAGGGAAGGTTTAAATTGAAAATGACAAATTTGCTAGGACATTCACAGAAAGTCAATTGAAATCACTGTTACTAATTTCAATTAGTAATCAAAATTAAATTTCAAAACTATTATCAAATCAAATATGCAAAATTTAAAATAGTAAATACTAATTTATTAACTATGTTATTATAACGGAGATTCTTCTGTGAAAAAGCATCCTTCTCACTACAATGAGAATATAGTAAAATGAGATGAGATAAATGTTCATAATATGTATTGTGCCAAATAGAAGCAATTTTAATTCTCAACCCTGATACACTGCATAGAAAATCATTGGCTAATCTCAGTGTTTAGTTCCTAAATCCGTGGCTAGGCTAGGAGGATACCGGCTCCCACTCCAGAGCTCCCACTTCCCTTCACCTCAAGGCTAGCTCTCGCTTCAGTTTTTAAACACTAAGACTGAATTGAAGATTTTAGTCTGTCACCCTAAAGGTTATCTAATTCTACACCCAACAAAGAATATTTCCCTATTTATTTGCACTTAATTTCATAAACAATGTTCTCCTTCATGGAATCAAATGTGATCCTTACTCTGTTGTAGAACTCATACTCCATTTCAAGGGTCATCTGTTTCACAACACATTTTAACAATTCAATTGGAGAGATCAGAAAGTAAATTAAGTTTGGATTTGAAAAATCATCACAATTTATTTTACAATTTAATATTGGCACATTCATATTATCTCTTCATTTCACCATTTGTCAGAGTAGGGAGAAAGATAAAGAGAACTACCCAGACTTCATGAGAAAGTAAAGACAAAACACAAATTTCATATATAAAAGAAAGTTCATACAACACTGATAAACAAATAATACTTATCTGAAAACTCTTTCTTAAGAAAGTTCATACAACACTGATAAACAAACAATACTTATCTGAAAACTCTTTCTTAAAACAAATCCTTTGTAGCCTTTCCTTAGAAATGCAGGAAGAAGATATCTCTCACTTTTCTCCTTCTCCAACACTCTTACAGAAAGTTTCACACTAAATTTCACCACAAAAACTCTAAGCTATGAAAGCAAAATCACTAATTGACTCCAATATGGAAGTGGAATGGAATGATGTGGTGCGAAAAATGAAAGTAGAGGAGTGAAAAACATAGAAAAGCACTTTTTCTGATGAAATTCGGCTCCAAATACAACCCAAGTTCGGTTCTCCATAAGGTGCCTCCAAAAACTCTTCAAAAAATCGTTAAATACATCAAACCTTCTAGAAATGATGTCTGCATGGCCTTTGGCACCGTCAGCGCTGGTTTGGCACTGTTGGCGCTTGAGTAAAAAATCTCCACGTTAATTTGTTCTGCTCAATCGGCGCTGCCCTCAGCGCCGCTGCCAGCAATGAGCATTTCTTCAAAAATGTCATTTTGACTCCAAATTCCATCCTTTTTGCTTTCTTTTTGCTTTAAGCCTTAAAAAATAACAACCTGAAAGAAAACATCAAAATACCTTCCATTAAAGTGCAATTTTATCAAAAATAGGTCTAAAATATGGGTCTAGAAATGCATATATTTTTGGTGTATCACATAACTATCATTTTGAAATCAACAAGCAATGTGATTACTTCTGAAAGTAATTTATTGAGCCTCCTGAGTGCCAACTCCCTGAGTGTTATGTTAAAATTATGTCACTTTAGCATATTAATGATCCTTAACAGGAACACGCTTGACTTGGAGAGGTTATGTGATCAACTAAATTTTTTTACACTTTGTAGGAAATCAGTGATGAGATCTTGAATCGTTCCGGAGTATTGGACTCAGAGATTTATTGAGAGAATGCATTCTTATGTTATTGAGGTGCCCATGTACTCCTAATCTAAGGTCGATCAATCTTTACTGACCCAACACTATCGAAGTACTAGGAGTTACCTTCCCCTTCCATGGCCCAATAGATTATCATTCATTAGCCATCTTTCCATCATCTTGGGATTTTTGTTGTCTTTTCTAAGAGAGTGTCTCAGATGATATCCAACATGTAATCCCTTAACTCTTGAATTTGTTTGGTCATCAATTCTCCGGTCCACTCCTTACTGTCGATGTCTTTTTTATGGTTACTTCATTTTGGGCTACTCAGTTACCTTCAATTCTATGGTTACCTTCACCAATCTATGATTATCTCACCTTCAATTCTTCTTTATATGCTCTTAACCAACTTCAAATAATAATCATCCAACCACCATTGTCCCATAATAAATGGCTAAGTATTTCCATTCAATACTAATTAGATGACCTATGTTCTTTAATTTTTTTTTAATAGTCAAATTGAGTGTCTCAATGAGATGAGCTAATAAATCCAAGATCACATAATTTCAATATCATTAAGGTACTTAAAGTGAATTTTTTAGAGCCATTGAATGGAGAGTATATTGTATTTTAATGGTAATTATACATATTGACACTTCTAAATGTGATAAACAAACCCCCATCCTTCAAATCTGATGGGATAGAATTGGCTATTAATGAGTGCTTAAGGGATCAATGGACACTTTAGTTTTTTTTGACCTCTATCATTAGACACTACCCAACCAACAACATTAAAGCACCACCTAACCATTATTTCTGAATAGCTATTGATCAAGTGCTACCATCTCATCATAATCACATGATTTCTTCTTCCTTATCCACATTTGTCCAACCACTCATTACTTGTTTATGTTTGATTAACCACCATTGCTTGACTAAGATTATTTAAACCATTATTGCCTGTTTACTACCCCAACAACTATTGATTTATTGAAAATTGTAGCCTGACTATGATAACTATAATACAATCATGTGAACATAGTTTTTTTATTACATTTGCCTTCTTATTGTTGCCGATCTAATTATCCTTGTTTATCTAATTAACATTATTTGTTTTCTATCTCTTGACTGGCATTGCCCAATTATGATGTCTGATCATTGTCACCCAACCATGATATTTTTATCACCATCACCCCACTATTGCTCAATTATTCTACGCTTGTCAACTTTGTCATTTGCCTCGCCTATGAGATTAACACATAACATTGATACAAAATATCACATGAACATTGCATGCAACTTGTTGACATTGCAACTTAGTTTGATGCATGTCATGAACACTAATACTAACATCCACCTATTTTATTGCTTGTGAAATGTACTCTACACTATGACTATAATTAAATGTATGGATCTGATGACACTTTTCCTTAAAGGAGAATGATCAAACAAGCTATAATACAGTTTTTTAAAGAAACTTCAATGCATCTAGGATCCACCAACTTATACAACAAAATTTGTTCTATATAATTCCAATCTAATACATTGTACCATCATCTTTTACAATTATGAAAAATAACCCCATTTGTCACATATAACATGCATGAGGATAACTATTTCAATTGGAATAGGCTATGTATTTTCTTGCTTTCAATATTTTCTATGTAAGATTTTTGATGTCTTCTACGAAACTTCTCCTTTATCAAACCATGTGCTGAATCTTTGCCTAAATTCTACAGCCACAAATTTCCTAACACGTATTAAAATTCTTATGAAAATTAGGGCTTGCGTAAATCTTCAAATTAGTCGGTCTAGGGTTTCTTCTAACTCGTTATTTGCCTTGAATCGGACGTCTCTAGTTCTAAGTCATGTGATCTCTTAATCTAGTCTCCTGATCTATTAAACAAAGAAACACTTGCATAAATTATTACTGAATTCTGGCAATGGCAGTTTCTTTGGTGAACGCTTCTTATTATGCAAGGTTGAACGCTTCTTAAATAATGCCCTAATGTTAGTTGAATATGCAAGCCTAAGCCTCTGATTAATTAGGTGATGTTGATGAGGAATGTCTGAGTAATTATTTAAGTAATAATTTTAGTGATTTTACGGCCTGGCAGGTAAAAACTCCTGGCGATATCGAAAGTTTTATTCTATATCACGTTGTTAAGCGTTGAATCACATGATTGCCAAAAATCCAAATATTATCCATAGTATTCTTTATTTATTTAAATTGAAGGAAAACGAATAAAACTAAATTAAATTCAAATAGTTTATCCTTTGATTATAATTATTTTGGTTCATACAAATCTTCCAAAAATCTTGGTTATTTCATTTGCGTTCAAACTCACAACAAGCAAACTCCATCTTAATTTTACTTGACAATAATGGAGAAACCTACTAGATTTTGGATTACAATGCTTTCTCCGAATGAAAGTACACGCACACCACAAGGAAAGAGGCTTTCCTAGTTCTTAAAAAAGCAAAAAATTTACAACCCGAAGGAATTTTTGGCCGCAGTTTTAATGTCACTGCAAATAAATAACGACGTAGCAGTTTTCTTTTTTTTTCTTTTTTCTTTCTCTTGTGATGGAATCAAGGTATAATTAAGTCAGAGTATCTCGATTTTAGTTATAACGTCGAAGTTAACAAAAAATATCGGCCTCGGACTGAGTTGAATTGAAATACTTTGCGCAGCAATTAAATAGAATTATCAAACTGTCATCAACTTTACACTTCGCAGGTGTTAGTGCAAATTTATCCGGCCGGTCTACCAAAACAAAGGCTTTTGGCAGGTTTCGACAAATTACAAATGTGATTAGAGTTGATAATTTATAAATGTCTAAACTTGTTGCTGTTTCAAACTTAGACTGATTCTAGCTCTCAAATTGAACGGACGTGGACAACTTTTTAAAATTTACGATTTCGCAACCTGCGTTAATGTAATCTGCATTTGTCGCCCATTATGTTTCTCAGCCTTGGCAGCATACAAAAGACAAGTTACAACTCGACATGTACAGATTTCCAATTCACTACCAAAGGGGAAAACATAATCGCGCAACATACACGATTTGTTAGTTAAATTAAAAACATAAAGATGACTATTCTTTGTAAAAAAATTGTGTGGTTATAATTGACAAGTATCTTTTCACTTATTTGAGCTATAGAAGTTAGAAATACTAAATTGTCTGTGGTGAGCACAACAGATTTCATTTGGTTGGATAGTTAAAATTGGCATGCCGTTAAATTTTCAGCTCATCGAATGTAGTTCTTGATGTAGTTTTCATATTTTAAAATGTCCAATATTCAGAACGAGAACTTTAAGAACTCGCTCGGCTATAATTTTCACTAATCTATAGTTGAAATATTATTTCGTTGAGATGAACTCAACAGAACATGAATGTCTCGATCAAGGTAAAAATTCACCAAAATAAAGTACCAAAAAGTAAAATTGAAATTTGTTTTGATTAGTTCTGTAGCAAATAATCCTGGGCTTTATATATATGCATATAGGAGAAATAAGCCTTTTAATGAAGTACACAAGAGTATTACTAATTTTTTTATAAATTACTTTGGGACAAAATAATATTTCATATTACATACATGCATAGATACATGCAAGCATACATACATCCATAAATAGATATAGTAGAGAAAGGTTGATTAATGCGGTGAATCTGATGAGCCAAAGATCAATAAACTAAAATGTCATTAAATCACTAGATATTGAAATAGTTTTAAAATTAAGGGGGTTCAGTATGGATTGTCGGATGGAGTATTTGATTTTTTTTTTATCAAAATAGCCAAAATTTACCATGCTAAAAATTTAAAAATGGCCCCTACTTTTATATATTCCTAGAAGTTGAGACAAGGCCCCAAGAAAAATTTCATAGAAAAATACAAAGCCCTATCAAGCTGTACTTGTGCCTATTGCCAATAAAGCTAATGCCCACTTTTGACAACAATAAAGAACATTATTGACCGTACCCATTGATGTATGCTATCATCACTAATATTGTCCCCCAACTTTGCTAATATGTTCAAAATTTATCACACCACCAAGCTCAACATCCATTTTATACATTAGAGTTGGGGCTATGTCGCCACTAAGGCCACTACCCACCAGTAAAAACAACATCAAACTCATGTTACTAATATTAACACTAATGTCTGGCATTGCCACTAAAATTAATTATGAACCCATCACTTAGTAAAAGAAATATTCACCATCAACACTACGATTGATGAATATTATCCTCACCAAAATTGATGTCAGAGATTACCAACACTACACGCATCCACTATTGGTATTTTGGTCAAGGCCAAAAAACTAGAATAAAAGCAATGTTCAAATTTATCACCAAGATGAACGCCCAATATTTCCTACTAAACCAATACTCATCATTTCTAATAAATCCAACAAAGTTAGGCTTTTATGTGGCATTAATTGAGAGGCCTCTCTTAGAACTTTATTTAATCTAATGTGCCTACTTTCTAATTTAACTTTAGTAGATTAAGAGATTTTTCATACATATAGGGGACTTCCTTAAGAAATTTAGTGAGAATAATTGTCATCTATAAGTGCTAATGAGCTTATAGAGTGACTTGTTTTCCTTTTTTCTCTTTCTGAGTTTTATGATAGGATTGCTAATGGAACTTAAATATAAGCTTTTTATTAGCCTTAAAAATATTCTTTAGCTTGTTAATTGGTCAACTTTAGTTCGTTTTAATTTTGAAGGACTAAAATTTTGTAAGTTTAATCTTCAGAAGTTTATTTTATTATAGTTTTAATGACATGGGACATTACAATTATTAATGTCAACGGAGTTTTTGATATGTGGTTAAAACATAAACTTATATCTATCAAGAATGGAAAACCTAACTATGAATACATAGTTCCATCATCTTTACTTAACTTGCAGTAGCTAATCTACTTTTGATGGTGAAGTAGCATAAATAAAAAGCCTAAAGCTAAAAGAACAAAACAAAAAAAAAAGAGCTCAGGCTTGAACTTACCATAGACATTAAGCTTTGTTATCCTTAATCTTGTAAGTTTATATTTAATGGACAATATGATTATAATTTCTATTTGTTGAATTTCTATACAATTTAAAATTTTGATATTTTAAAATTTGAATCTTAAATTTTATCAAATAAAAATTTAAAGTCTTTGTTTAAAATTTTAGAATGAATTGTATGCTTTGCAATTTCATTAAAATAATTATTTGACTTAAAATTACTCAAAAGAGTGGTATTTTAGTTATTATTTTTCGTTACAACTCATATGGAGGGATGGTCCCTAGTGGAGCTAGTATTTATTGTGGTGTAAGTTTGATATCCACTATAGATCATAGAAGATATCTAAATAAATGATCAAATGGGTCATTTGAAGAACAATATACCATCCTAACAAATAGAAATAGTATTTTAAATGAATCAAATCACTCAAATGATGAAAAACTTCAAGATTTATGAGTTTGCAGAGCCAAGATGTGTTCCTTACCCTATGGTTATAAGGTAGGGTTTATCTTATTGTACGTCTAGTATCTCAATAAGAAGAAGCCCATGTAGTTAACTACATCTCATGAGTTATGGCTTCTGAGAACACTATACATTAAAATATTACTTATATCATGCATAATTACTTTTTAATTGCCTCTAAGATTGATTTTATGACTTATATTGATATACCCAGGTATTTAAAGAAATGAGTGGACTTGAAAGATTGAAACATACTATCCATTAACAATGTGCCATTAAAAGGCATAAGAAAAAGGTTAGCTAACTCTGGGAAAAAATCACTCCTTGAGGATTGTAAGTTGATAAATATTTTTTGAATGTGTTGATTTGTGATTTAATTAGGATTGATTGATTTGATTGAAAAGGGTTTGACTTGGATGGTTCACTTGAGCTGAAAACTAGAATTGGTTGGAATTGATTTCCTTTGAATTTTTATTTTGAATAAATTTAAATGAATTGACCAAATTTTATTTTAACTTTTAAGGATTGTGTGCAATTAATTGAAGATTTTTACGATTCATTTGGGGGTTATTTAGTTTATATAAAGTGTGTACTGAGTTTATTTAATTTTTTTTAAATGATATTGAGTTTATTTAAGGTGTATTAAAATTTGTTCAATATTTGTTAAATTTTTTTTACAGTTCATTAAGATTTGTTGAATCTAAAAGTTTTTTAAGATTGAACTTGGTTAAGTTTGTTAAATTATAATTTGTTAAGATCTTTTAAAGTTTGTTAAAATTTGTTAAATTATTGATTGAAACTTAATTAAATTTTTTAGGATATTTTTTAAATAATTTATATTTTTATTTTGAAGAGGTTTTAATGTTTAAATAGTTTAAGTTTTGTAGTTTTAAGGTATTTTATAACTGTAAAATGTTTTCAGATATTTTAAATTTTGAAGAAGATTTTGAAAGTTTAAGTTAGTGGAGTTTTAAAGTATTGAAGGCTTTGAAGGCTTTGAAGTTTTTAAAGGAATTAAAAATTTGTTTTATTCTTAGAAAGCATTTGATCATTTTAAAAGTTTTAGAGCTTTGAAAGTGGTTTTGAAGACTTTAGTATTTTAAACAGGATTTGCAAGTTTGGTTTGGTTTTAGATTTGAAAGTTCTATGGTTTCTTAAAAGTGGTTGGAAGTTTGTTTAAAATGATTTTTAGGACTCTAGGGCTTTGAAAAAAATAAATTTTGGATGAAAGATTAGATTGCAGTTGAATTTTATATTAGGAGAAAGGATATGTTGATAGGTTTTCTAGATGGACCTGGAGCCATAACATTAAAATGAACTTAAATTAGTAAAGAGGCTATATGAGTGGAGTAACCTAAATTGTGGGAAGAACGCCCAAGGTCAAGATGCCCATAGATTTTCATCATCCTAAATGCATTAGGGTCATTAGATTATTAACCAAAAAGATATTTAAAGGTGCTCACTCTTACCACAATGATGGCAAATGTAAAGCTTATTCCACATAGGTGGTTTGAGGTGTCATTATTATTAATCATGTGTTACTTCATCATAATGCACCTACAAAATCCACGGGATTAAGGTTCATTGTTCTATATGTCCTTACTATTAACACTACTTATGGGTACCTAGTAAACTAAGCTTGGCTTCTAGACGGGATAACCTAAAGGTTGCATATGATCCTCATTTTTAATTTTTATTTTGGCTAACCTAGAATTCACAATTGATCTATCTAGTGGTGGTTCACATTAGATAATTCATTGAAATCTAAATTTAATTTTACATTTTGATATATAACTCATGATTTTTTATGATTCCTAATTGAGGAGTTATTCTAAGTTTAAGTTTTTTTTCACTTCTAGTTTGTAGTTTGATATGACAATTGAAGTTATTCTAGGTTTATATTTGAATTTGTTATTTTATCCTAAATGTTGTACATTTGATTTCTCTTTCCTATTTTTGACTTCAAGAGTTTGGTTAACTATCCTATGTTGTAAATTATATGTAAAGAATATATTCGTTAAAACTTTTTATATTTGTACTCTTAATACTTAAGCTACATTCCATATGTTTTGGGTTCTTTTTAAAACTTCGAGTCGCTAGATAGTTTGATTATCTTCTTAAAATTCTATTTCTAAGTAACCCTCTTTTTGAACCATCAAGATGATTTAGAGAAAGAAGAGTACTTGAAAGAGGACAAAATAAGACATATCCAAACAAACAAACTAATTTAAAAAGAACATGAAGAACTTATGTAAAGTTTTTCTTGTTTGATAGATTAAGGGCGTGCATCCAAAATGAGATTGGATGAAAACACCTTGAAAAATGTATCCACAAGGAAATTCCCCACATAAGCAGCCCGTATAACTAGAGAATCATAATTATATGTATTTTATTCTGGGTTTAAGAGAACTCCTAAAGGAACATATATCTTTGGTTAATTATATCTCAAAAGATACCCCAGAAAGCTCTATATAATAGGAACCCTGCTTTTAATTTTGTGATAACTAGCAAAAAAGGTTTACATATAATGAAAGCAGTTATCTCAACTAGGAACATCCCTCAGCTTCCAGAACCTATATCGGGCGAAAATTGTTAATCTCTCAAATCCTCAAATGGATGGCAGCCTATAGGTAAATTGTGCATAAAAAATAATTGTGTTGTTCAGACAGTAACATACCTATACTTCAAATCCTACCAAGCCATAAGGGTAAAGGCTGAATCACTGTTTCTTAAAAGATCAATGGCCTATCAGTAAATAGGTTCGCCAAGATGACATTAATAAAGTGCTAAAGGAAGATTAGGTTCAAAAGGGCTTATCAGTGAAAAAGTAAAGAATTTATAATCTCATATAGATAGCAAGGTCAAATCTCCATGGACCCATCATCCCAAGAAATTAGGACCCTAAGTCTACCTATTCGTAAAGTTCATTGACTCGACATGACCTAAGATCCATTGTTGGCATCCCATGTGTTGCATCATCCATGAAACTTTGGTAGCCCTAATGTCAAAGCAAAGATATATCTAACACCCAATAACTGAAAGTGGGACTTTCACCTGCTAAGAAAATGATGAGGACGCCTCCAAAAAGAAACAAAAATTGAAGTTCAGCTATCAACCAAAAACCACCTCACAAAGAAATTACACCATGTATGGATCTACAAGCCTCTAACACCTTAAACACTCTAGAGAATTGTGTAAGCAAAAGTCTCATGCTTGGCTACTCAGAATGAAGAAGTGTGAGGGCTTTTCCTTAGGACATGACGAAGAGTAAAATTATGTAATCAAATCATAACATGGAGGCCCTATTAAGTATGACTTGGGTGATAGCCATATATGGAACTCATTTTAAATTTGAACAGAATGCCATGTAAAAAAGTAAGGATAGCTTTTAAGAATTTATAATATTTTAATCCTGAACTTTCATTCACCTCAACTATTTAATATTATGGTTTTGTAAAAATGCTATTTTAATCCTTAAAGAGTCTAAATCCTTATTTTAAAACATAGGATCTAGCTATATGACTTTTGTATTGACTATATGACCCGACCTACAATTACTTGTATTTTTAATCTCTTTAATTTTGCCACAAAGTATGTCTCAAAATATATATAGCGGTTAGTGTGAACAAACATAATGATTTATAATAGATTTTCACACTAGGGGTACTATGCAAATTTACGTATTTTTTCAAGTAATATAGGGCTTTCCTTAAAAATCCATGTATCGATCCCACAAGGATTGTGGTAACTCTTAAAATCAACTTACAAAAATGCTATTTAAATTGTAAATTAAAAAGATAAGAGATCTAAAATGATATGCTTACTAAAAATTACTACTGAGTTAATAAAGAGAGTAACAACTAAAAGTAACAGTTTAACAAAATATAACAACAAGTTTGGATATTATGAAAAACCTTTCCACTTGTAATGAGATTTAAATATTTGTAGGATTCAAATGATTTAAGACAAAATTGATGTATTGTGACAAACAATAGCATACCTTATTCTTTACACCCTCCCAGTGCTAGCAAAGAACATTGGCTAACTCAAGAACGATTCCTTAACATCTCAATTTCACATCAGAACTATCTAGTCTCTCACCTCTAGATGCCTATAAGCCTCTATCACCATGATGGTTGAATCCCAGTGTCAGGGTACTAAACCTTAAGCCAAATTGATAAGAATATAGCATGTCACTCTAGATCTAACCAATTCTACGCCCATCAAAACTTATCTACCTATTCAATTGCACTCCATGTCGGCACAATTTTGGTTTGAGGAGTTGCCCGTAAGAAGCTATCGGTCACTGGAATCGAAATCTAGTCACCCACTTTAGAAGGAGATTTTAATGTTTAGAAAAGTATGATATCAAACTGGCCTCATATTTTCATAGTTTAAATGAAGAGCGTTGTATCTCAAATCCTGAATCTATCCTAAAGGAAAAATACAAGACTTGAGGATAAAACTCTATCAAATATACAAAGAATTATATGACGTCCCTTTAGCCTGCGAAACCATTTTATTTGCCGACAAGTTCCCCTATTTAATATGAAGAATTAAATAGAGTTTATATTAAGTTGGGTTCAGACAAGCTTCCTATAAAGGCAAGCCCATATAGTTAATTACACCCTAAATGACCGAAGTCATCTAAGAAAACTCTCGATAAAAATCAAGAAATATTATCTTCAAGGATTTCTAAATGGTAGGACTTTTCAACAAAATCAGATAAAAAGGTGTGAAATGGGATTGGCTCAAATTTGGAGCATTTTTTTTAAAATCCAAAGGAGGAAGAACTAAGACATGTCATGGATCCAGAGGAGAACCTCAGTGACTTCCAAGTCTATCCTATGGTTTGGCTTCAATTTTGTGGAGAAATATTAGGTGTTTCATCCAATCAGTTTTATTAATTTAGGACTTACATTCGTGCAAAACAATCACATAAATAGCCTGACAGATGTGAGAGTTTAGATTGCGATGAACAACAACCTCAGAATCCTAAGATGAGTTAGATCTTATATTGTACAATAGAGTTGTACAAAAGCCTAAAGATAGAGTGAGGATTTATGTTGCATAAGCAGACAACCTCAAAATCCTATGGCTTGTTCATTTAATTTTAAGGAAGGAAGTTGGTTTAGCTACTGTAGACGTGTTTTGCTGTTGAAGATGGTTGTGCTGCCCACCATGCTAGCTCCAACTTATTTGTCGTGACGAGTATGAGTTTTCTAGGATGTCAATTTGTGATGTCAAATTAGGTGGCCATATGGTTGAAGTTCTTTAAATTTTATGAGGCATGTTAAAGTTGATTAGAGCGACACCGGTTAGAATCCTACGGTTCCCTCGTTCCGATACCATGATTTTCTATTGGATTCACTTAGTTCAAATGAATTTACTAAACTCAACTTAGTGAGTTCCGTACTTTCATTTAGACTGTGAGAAGCCTCGTTAGAAACTGTAAGTTACCTCCCCTGAGGGATTCCCGATCATCCGATAGAGACATCTTAATTTAGTTGTATTTGTTGTTTTGTGTGATGTTTGTGATTAAATTTTGAGTTGTTTAATATTTTGAATGTTGTGGGGGTGATTTTTATCTTGATTGATTTTAATTTTGGTTTTTGGTTTTTGTTTTCTGGCTATCCTAACAGTTTTGGTTTTCATGTAGGATGACATCGTTGTTTACCATGCAAGTTTTTGTTAACATCAAAAGTACAGTATGAAAGTACAAGAAAGACGACGTTGTAAATTGTAAAAGCGTACCTAGCGACTCCTCTCGTTCCACCACCTGAAACTCAAAATGCATGTTAGGGCATTTAATATGAAGCAGGAAAGTAAGGTTTTGGTAACCTACCTAACCCTAGGTCATATCTTGGTAGGTCCCTATTAGTTTGATTAAGGATGATTTTTGTTAAGCAAAACATATTAAGTTTAATAGACCTCTGAGATATCCAACAGGTCTAGAGGGAGAATCAGGTCCATGCTTCCCTCTCACCGCCTGGTGAAAAGTCTCGAGCTCATTTAAACTTATTATGTTGTTTAATAACCCATCCCATAAATACCTTTAATGCTCAATGAACAATAATGTTTCAATTATCCCTAAGAGTATGGTAATTATCATTTGTGATTTAATTTGAAGATTATGTGGGTGAAAACCCTTAAAGAGGCAAGTTAGTGTTATNGATATCCAACAGGTCTAGAGGGAGAATCAGGTCCATGCTTCCCTCTCACCGCCTGGTGAAAAGTCTCGAGCTCATTTAAACTTATTATGTTGTTTAATAACCCATCCCATAAATACCTTTAATGCTCAATGAACAATAATGTTTCAATTATCCCTAAGAGTATGGTAATTATCATTTGTGATTTAATTTGAAGATTATGTGGGTGAAAACCCTTAAAGAGGCAAGTTAGTGTTATTAAGACACTCAACCAACTTTAATTTAATCTTGTAGTGTTCCAAATGTGTTTAATTTTAGTTATGTCCACATTTATTAATCCTTATTTAACCAATTTTGATTTAGCTTAGGTCACTACTAAGCCCTTAAGATTTTTGTGGACGTCTTAGAAAGAGATTAAAATTTCAAGTGATGATGATTCATTTTTGAAAGTCATTTGAGCATCAAATAAGGGTATTAAATTAGTCAGTTATTCACACTCAAAACTATACCCCTAAGTCTAGGATCATTTATTTGACTAGACCTCCAAAATTCATAATAATTTAGGAAATTACAGTTTTATCCTCTAATTAATAAAAGTGAGATTGGTTTCTACCAATTAATTCCCTTGTATTTTAATCATCAAAATAAGTTAGTTAGAATAAGAGGTTACCCTTTTCCCTTCTTGAATTAAACCTAAAAGTTAGTTAAGGCTAAATTTCAAAATTACACTTTTACCCCTATGGCTTTATCACTTCATAATTTGTCAAATTTAATTCAAATAACTTTCAAATTTTCATCCCACCTCACTAATGGGTCAATTAAGACATCAGAGGAGAAAATGTGATTTTTTAAAATTTAATTTAATTTACATATTTATTTTTATGCAAAAATAAATTTTTTTAAAGAAAATTCTATAACTTGGCCAAGAAAAAGCCTAATCCCTTGAATTTTTTATTGGAGGTTGACTTAGACTAGGGAATCATTTGGACCACATTTCATAATTTTTTTAGTTTTATTTTAATTGTTAAAATTATTTTGAGTTTTGGAGGGTTTATCAATTTTAAAATATTTTAAAGGTGAAAAATTAAGTTTTATGTTTTTTATTAAATTTCCATAATTTCAAGGAATAAAAAGAAATAAATTTCACATTTTTTTTTATTTTTCTTTGAATTATTGGAATTATCTTAGTGAAAATCTATTTTTTAGCCTTTAAAAATTATTTTAAGCTTCAAAATTTAATATCTTCACTTGGAAGATCAGGAAAAATATTTCAATTGTTCCTAAGTGCTTAGAATAAAATTTATAACATTTCCATGACTTTTATTATTTTTTGAGATTTTTATCATTTTTTAATTATTTTAATATTTGAAAATAAGCTAAAAATGAAGTTTTTATTTTTATTACCATTTTATTTTTGTAAAATACCTCTGACCATAGAGAACTCCAAAAACCCATTTTTATAAATTTTTGAGCTATATTTTAATTGTTAAAAATTATTTTATTGTTAAAATTATTTTAGTGTTAAATAATTTAAAAATTATTTTAGTGTTAAAAATTATTTTAGTGGAGATCAAAAATTAAGTCATTTAAAAGTTTGTGTTTCTCAAAATTAATTTTTTTTGTGTTTTAGGGTTGGTGGAAATTAGGTGTGTTCTTAATGACTTAACCTATGAAATATTTTTCAAAGGGTTCTCTGGTCACATTAAACCTTTCAAAATTTTCTTGGAATTTTCTTAGCAACATACTAATTATTATAATTAATTTATGCAAATAATAGACATAAACTTGAAAAATATAGATTTCTGCCTAGAAGTCTCCTCTGACTTTAGAAAAATCAGGGAATATTTTCTGAGACAGAGGCAACAACATGCTAAAATTTCAAGTGATGGTGAAATGTCTACAAGCATGGAGAATCAAAAGAATCAAAATAATATTTAATTAATTAAAAATAAAACTTGAATCAACTAAACTTCAAATTATTTTCACATTGTTCTTCTCTATTCACTGAGTAAGAAGGTATTTTTATTTTATTTTTGTGATTTTTCTACACCAAGATATGAATTTTCAAAATTTAGAGACATTTTGTGATTTATTTAATTCCTTATTTATCTATTTAAACACGCGGCGCCATTTCATTCTAGGAAACTTTGAAGCTAAGCCTAATAAAATGGAGAATCAAAATAGGCTCAAGCTGAGAGGGAGTTCAATACCTTAGCTCTGAGATGGGAAGGTTCAATTAGAGGTGCTCTGCACGTTCATTAGAGTCCAAGGAGGTTAGGAATTGAGCCTATTACTATGGTGAAAGGTCTATGTATGAATTCTACCAAGCTTAATTTCAGGTGTTGGTCTAGAGCTATGCTAGGGTCTCTGTGGAAAGGGAATTTGATGGGGCTTCTCCTTCTTTCACTGTGGTGAAGGTGTGGGTAAGTTTAATTTTAGTTTGGTGGACTGTGGAGGTGTATTGAGCTCTGTCCTAGTTTTAGGTAGAAGTTTGAGCTTAAAATTGAGCTTCCACAGTGGGAATCAGTGAGGGAAAGTGGTTGGCTTGAGCTGAGGAGGTCTCAAAGTGTCTCTTTGAGCAATTTAGAAGGCTCTCTCTGAGAAAATTTCAACTCTCCTCCCATGGCCATGGAGGGGAGCTTTTTATAAAAATGGCTTAAGGCTATCATGGTCAATTAGGTGGTGAAAAGTGATGCTTAGGTGGAGTGCAAAGAAGCTCTAACATTTGATTTGGATGAGGTGGCCTCTAAGTTTGAAATGGGATTGATTTGGAGGAGGTGGCTCATAGTTTTGGTATTTTCTAGCCACTAGACCAGCCGTCCAGGCCAGGGGCTGTGGCTAGGTGGTTAGGTGAGTGAGGGGAGTATGTCATAGCAATTAAATGAGTTGTGGTTTAGTTTTGGCAAAAATATCCAAGTATTAAGCTAATATGGAATGAAAATCCGTTGATTTAGGGGACCTTTGGTCCATGGCTTAGCTTAGGTGGTTTTATGGGGTTTAGCTTGGTAACTAGGGTCCAACTAATGGGTGTGGAGTCATTAATTTTGTGGCTTTGGGGTGCTTGGGCTAATTTTAGTGCATGGGTCTAATGTGGGTCCAAATGACCAAAACTTGAGTTTGGGCTAGGCTAGCCATGTCAATTGACACAATTGATTGATGTATTTGATTTAGATGATTGTAATGCAGTTTTTTGGTGAAGGATTTGAATTATTTTGAGTTAATTTGGAGGGCCAGTTTGGAGGATTTTTGGAATTTGTTCAATTTGGGCATGTTGGGCTAGCCATGGGCTTAGATTGAGCCAGGCTTGGAATTTGGCTCAATTGAATTGTCCAAATGATCAAGGAAGATGTTATGAAGATTTTTCCTGAAGGAATGGAGTAGAAATTTTAGGGCTAAGGCATTCAATTTGGTGGAATTTTGAGACATAGGCAATTTGGGGCAAAATTTGGGGCTCTTGGATTTAAGTCAAAATTAAATGAAATTGAGGCTTCACTAAGGCCAAAATTGGGTGTTTGATCTAAATCAAAATTGGTCTCAAATAATGGGCCAATTAAGCATATATTTGGGTTATATTGGTCATATGAAAGATGAAATTTGAGTTTAGAATTGAAATTGGGGGAAATTGGGAGCAATTTAATGGACATTTGAGGTGGATTTGGGGAGATTGGGCCTTTAAAGGCAATTTGGGGGTTTTAGACAAAGATGGTAAAAATGGCCAAATTAGGTCATGTGGTAGTTGACAAATGTGAAATTGGGAAATTTTGAGTATTTTGAAAACTTTTTGGATTTTTTGGAATTTTTCAAATTTTGGGCTAAGGAGGGGTCTTTTGGTAATTTGGCAATTTTTGGTGATTTTGGGTAATTTGACATTTTTTTGGGTAGTTTTGGGTAATTTAGGTATTTTAAAAAGCTTTGAAATTATTTTTGAATAAATTTGGGTATTTTGGGTAAATTTGGGAATTTTGGCCAAATTTAGGATCTCAAGATTATCTAGGTAATTTGGGGGAGTTTAGTGGCAAAAGGCTAAGTTGGGCATTTTGGTAGAGTTGGGATGCCAAAAGTATTTTTGTAAGTTTGGAAATTTTGGGGGTATTTTGGTAGTTTAGGTATGTTTGGAGGTGAAAAGGTCAAATTGGGTATTTTGGTAGGGTAGGGGTATCAACCACCCTACATGAGCTATGGATCAATATAAACCCCTTTTGGGTCCTCTATGTACTGGTCTTAGCTAAACCCTAGTTTAGGACTAGTGGGTTTAGGGGACCATCTACATGAGTCTCCCAAAGTATCGAAAAACCAAAGTGAGGAAAACTTGGGTTTAGGGTTGTGAGTGATTGTGCGCAAGAGTGAGTGCCTTAGCCCTAGACCAACACCCAGAGTCAACCCGAAGGGAAAGTAGTCCTATGGGAACTCATCTTTAGCTCTCACTAAAGAAAAATATGTTGAGATTTTCATACCTATTTTACAGTATTTTTGATGATATTGCACTTTAAGGAAAGGTATTTTTTATGTTTTGTTGCAGAAATGATGAATTAAAGTCATTGGAGCAAAAAGATGCAAAAAGAAGCGAATTTGGAGATAAAAGGACCAAAATATAATGATTTGAACTAGGGAGCCAACAACGAGCCCAATAGCGCTGACGTCAGACTTTTCTTGAGACTCCAAAATTAATTCACTTAGAAGGCCCGCTGACGGTGCCCCTGAGGCCGCTGACAACGAGCTCGGCAGTTATGTCCAACAATGCATTGGATGAGGATGAATTTTGGAGGGGTGCTGAGGCAACTCCTAGAAAAACTCATCCATAACTTTAAAAGAAGAATTCGGCCAAAAATTAGAGAGGTCCAGGAGGTTAGAGAGGTTCCATTAGTGTATAGAGAATTTAGTAGAGTGTCAAAATTCTGAGGAATTCTTCGAGAGATTATAAGAGTGGAGGGAAGGTGAGAGATTTTTTCCTCCTTGACGCTTTGAAGAGGAATTTTGTGTGTTGTAAAGAAACGAAGAGATTCATAGGAACTTCGAGGAGTTTGCTTGGGGAGAAAATTAGAGATTAGTTTATTTACTTATTGTAGTTTGTATGACTTTGCTTTTATATATGAATTCTGAGTTTTGTTGTGTTTTCCCATAAGATCTGAGTAGTTTTCTCTGCATTTCTCCCTGTCTTGAGATTAGTGAAATGGTGATTTGAATTGTTTGAGCTATAAAAATTTTAAAGAACATGTGATGATCTTTTCACTTCGATCCTAATTTACTTTCAATATGGTCAATTGATTTGTTAAAATATGTTGAATTTTACAACTAAAGTGAAGATTACATCCAAGATTCAGGGAGGTCAAAGCCTTTGGAGGTTGGCTGCAAATAAATAGGGAAATAAATTTATCGAGTGTAGAATTGGAGATTTTAGAGTGACAGACTAAAATCTCTAATTCAGTCATATCCTTTGGGTGCTGAAGTGTAGATGTTAGCCTTCAAACGAGGGGAACGTGGGAACTCCAAAGTGAGAGCCGATATCCTCCCAGTCTAGCCGCAGATTCCGTAAACAAGCGTAGGATTAGTCAATGTTCTTTATGCCTGGACCAAAAGGTAAAGAATAGATATGCTCCTATTTGGCACAATACAACTAGAGCTGATTTACTTTATCCTTTCACTATAATTTCTTGACAAGGAGAAGGATGTTTTCTTATATATGTAATATCAAATTAAAAACCTTATTAGTATAATTAGTTTCTTAAGAGTTATTAAAATTACATATTTATTTCAATTGCCTATTAGTGATAGATAAGCAATTTAAACTCCATTGTTGCGATTAAGTATTGCTTTTCTAAAATCATAGTTCGTAGTTCTAATATTACTCCCTGTGGGATCGATATCTAGGACTCCATTAGAGCCTTATACTAGAGTGATACGTATACTTGCGTTGATAAGTGTAACTTTACAATTATTGAATATTTTATACATACATCTTTATCGAATCTATAACTGTTATTAAGTCGATACGTATACTTGCGTTGATAAGTGTGATTTTACAATTATTGAATATTTTATACATCCATCTTTATCGAATCTATAACTGTTATTAAGTTTGTTGATAAGTGTGACTTCACAATTATTGAATATTTTATACATACATCTTTATCGAATCTATAACTGTTATTAAGTTTTTGATATTAAATACTTGTATTTTTAAGCATATATAACATCTTTATCGAATCTATAACTGTTATTAAGTTTTGGTACAGTTGCTGAGGAATTAAATCTTATTACATCCATATTTATCGAATCTATAATTGTTATTAAGTTTTGGTACAGTTGCTGAGGAATTAAATCTTTTAGATATTTTTAAGCATATATAAAGTTGCTGTCAAGTTTTTGGTGCCGTTGCCGGGGAGTAAACAAGAATCATAATTAGAGTAAAGAACAAATTAGGATTATTAGAAAATTTTTACTTGAATTGTAACTTATTTTCATATTTAGTTAACTATTTTCAGTGTACTGATTTCAAATTGTATAAGTAAATTTGGACCTAAAAATCTTATATCGTACGATTCAGAATTAGAATGCACTGTCAGAAAAATTAGAAGATTGAGAAGAGAACCTAGAAATTCTGATTCAATGGAAAACAACATGAACAATCAAGGAATAGAAGAAATTCACTCATCTATCCAAAATCCTGATGTAGTTGCTAATTCATTTGAGCTTAAACTTGCTATTATCTAAATGGTACAAAATAATCAATTCGGAGGTACACCAAATGAAGATCCTAATTTACACATCGCTTATGTTATCTATCCAAAATCCTTATGAAGCTGCTAATTCAATTGAGCTTAAACCTACTATTATCCAAATGGAACAAAACAATCAATTCGGAGGTACACCAAATGAAGATCCTAATTTACACCTCGCTAGTTTTTTAAAACTGTGTGCTACCTTTAAATATGACAGAGTTTCAAACGATGTTGTTAGACTTAGACTTTTTCCTTTTTCACTGAGGGATAAGGCTAAGATATGGTTAAATTAGTTAGCACCAGGACCTATTAGAACTTGGGGAGAACTTTCACAGAAATTTCTTTCCAAATATTTCCCTCCATCCAAAATTGCTAAACTTAGAAATGACATAACATCGTTCTGTCAAATTGATGGAGAGTCAATATACGAAGGTTAGGAGAGATTTAAAGATCTTCTTAGGAAATGCCCTCATCATTCGTTACCAGATTGGATGATAATCTTCCATCCAAAACTGCTAAACTTAGAAATGACATAACATAGTTCTGTCAGATTGATGGAGAGTCAATATATGAAGCTTGGGAGAGATTTAAAGATATAACATCTTTCTGTCAGATTGATGGAGAGTATCCAAAACTGCTAAACTTAGAAATGACATAACATCATTTTGTCAGATTGATGGAGAGTCGAAAAACTGCTAAACTTAGAAATGACATAACATTGTTCTGTCAGATTGATGGAGAGTCAATATACGAAGCTTGGGAGAGATTTAAAGATCTTCTTAGAAATTGCCCTCATCATTCATTACCAGACTGGTGCTGCTAAACTAAGAAATGACATAACATCGTTCTGTCAGATTGATGGAGAGTCAATATATGAACTGCTAAACTTAGAAATGACATAACATCATTCTGTCAAATTGATGGAGAGTCAATATATGAAGCTAGGAGAGATTTAATGATCTTCTTAGGAAATGCCCTCATCATTTGTTACCAGATTGGATGATAATTCAAACTTTTTATAATGGATTAGTGGGATCACTTAGATCGATTATAGATGCNTAAAGAATCATCCAAATTTCAAATGGAATAACAATTCTTCTACAAATCAACAATGGGTGAACAACCCAGTGAACCCATAAGAAAACTCATCCAACCAAGGAAATATTAATTATAGACATTTTTATCCTCCAGGATTTAACAGTAACACTCAAAATAAGGAAAAGAAGTTGTCTATGGAAGAGCTGATATTAAACATGGGTCAACAATTGCAGAGTCAAGGAAATCAATTACAACTTCAAGGAAATCAATTACAAAATCAAGGAACTACTATTAAGAATATTGAAAATCAGTTAGGGCATATCGCTACTGTGCTTAGTAACCGATCATTAGGACTTTTCCTAGTACTGTGGAACCAAATTCTAAAGATCAAGGAAAAGAACAAATCAAGGTGATACAATTACGAAGTGGAAAAGAATTGGAAAAAAGAGTATAGAAAGAAATGGAAACTGAAAAAGAGAAAGTGGATACCAACAAAGAAAAGGATCATGAGTACCCAGATTTAGAATATCCACTTGCACCAATAAAAATTACTGTGGAGAGACCTCCACCACCGTTTCCTCAAAGATTCAAGCAACACAAACAGAATAAACCATTTTCCAATACAGCTTATTCGCAGTTAAGAAGGAGATTTTGAAATGGTTAGACACTGGAATTATATATCATATTTCAGATAGTGCATAGGTAAGTCCAATTCATTGTGTTTCTGAGAAAGGAGGAGTGATTGTTGAAACAAAAGAAAATAATGAATTAATACCTATCAGACAAGTTACTGGGTGGCGTATTTGCATTGATTATAGAAAATTAAACACTGCCACCAGGAAAGATCGCTTCCCTTGGTGGTGTATTTGCATTGATTATAGAAAATTAAACACTGACACCAGGAAAGATCACTTCCCTTTTGGCGTATTTGCATTGATGAAGCAAAAGAAAATAATGAATTAATACATATCAGACAAGTTACTGGGTGGCGTATTTGCATTGATATAGACTACTGAAGCACAAGAGAATAATGAATTAATACCTATCAGACAAGTTACTGGGTGGCGTATTTGCATTGATTATAAAAATTAAACTCTGCCATCAAGAAAGATCACTTCCCTTTACCCTTTTTAGACCAAATAGACTTGCTGGGCACAAATATTTTTATTTTTTATATGGATATACCGGCTGCCATCAAATTCCTATTGCTCCTAAGGATCAAGAAAAGACAACATTTACTAGTCCTTTTGGAAGTTACGATCAAATTCCTATTGCTCCTAAGGATCAAGAAAAGACAACATTTACTAGTCCTTTTGGAATCTTTTTGAAGAATGTCTTTTGGATTATGTAATGCATCTGTAACATTCCAGAGATGCATGATGTCTATATTTAGTAAGTTAATTGATGATGGATTGGAAGTATTTATGGATGATTTCTTATATTTGGAACGCATGCTTAAATTATCTTGAAAAAGTGTTGGAGTTATGCGAAAGAACTAATTTAGTTCTAGGCATGCTTAAATTATCTTGAAAAATTTTTGGAGTTATGCGAAAGAACTAATTTTGTTCTAAATTGGGAGAAATGTCAATTTATAGTTGCTGCAGAAATTGTGTTAGGGCATAAAATTTTAGAAGATGGTATGGAAGTAGACCCTGCAAAAATTTAAGTTATATCTAAACTAACACCTCCTACTAATCTTAGAGTGGTTAGGAGTTTTCTTGGACATGTTAGTTTTTACATGTATTTTTTTAAAGATTTTTTAAAAATTACTAAACCTCTATGCCAAATTTTAGAAAAGGACAAGAAATTTGAATTTACTGAAAACTGTTTAAATGCCTTTGAGTTATTAAAGAAAAAATTAATCACAACCCCTAATATAGTTTCACCTAACTAGGAGAAACCATTTGAACTGATGTGTGATGCTAGTGATTATGCTACGAGGTTGTTCTTGGATAAGAAATCATTTGAACTGATGTGTGATGCTAGTGATTATGCTATTGGAGCTGTTCTTGGACAAAAAACCATTTGAATTGATGTGTGATGCTAGTGATTATGCTATTGGAGCTGTCCTTGGACAAAGGAAAAGATTATTAAAGTTATATACTACGCTAGTAAAACTCTTAATGATGCACAAATTAACTATACTCTTACTGAATTTTTTTTAAAGTTATATACTACGCTAGTAAAACTCTTAATGATGCACAAATTAACTATATTATACTGATGTGTGATGCTAGTGATTATGTTATTGGAGTTGTTCTTGGACAAAGGTATGAAAAGATTTTTAAGTTTATATACTACGCTAGTAAAACTCTTAATGATACTCAAATTAACTATACTGTTACTAAAAAAAAGTTACTGGCCATTGTATATGCTTTAGACAAATTTAGACCTTATTTAATTGGAGCTAAATGTGTTGTGCACACTGATCACTCTGCCATTAAATATATGATGCAAAAGAAGGATGCCAAACCAAGTTTAATTAGATGGATACTTTTGATGCAAGAATTTGATCTTGTGCAAACCAAGGTTAATTAGATGGATACTTTTGATGCAAGAATTTGATCTTGTGGTTATTGATTCAAACTAAGGTTGATTAGATGGATACTTTTGATGCAAGAATTTGATCTTGTGGTTATTGATATGAATTGATAATCAAGTTGCTGATCATCTGTCGAGATTAGAAAACCATGAATTATTTGACATCAACAATAAAATTACAGACAGTTTCTCTGATGAACAACTTTATAATATTAATGAGTGGAAAGAATCATGGTATGCTGATATTGTTAACTATAATGTAAGTGATATTCATAGGCTGAAACTGCAATAACAAAGTAAATTCATTCATGATGCGAAAGCATATTTTTGGGATGAGCCTTATTTATATAAACAATGTAAGGATCTTATTATGAGGAGATGTGTACCTTATGAAGAAACTGATTTGTTCATTCAGAAATGTCATGATTCTGAATTTGAAGGACATTTTGGGATTGATAAAATTATTTATAAAATTTTACAAGCTAGATTTTATTGGCCTACCATCTTTAGAGATGTTTATAGATACAAAACCATGATCGATGTCAACGTGTAGGCAATATATCTAGAAGAAATGAAATGCCTCTGAATTTCATGATGATGGATGTCAACGGGTAGGCAATATATGTAGAAGGAATGAAATGCCTCTGAATTTCATGTTAGAAGTTGAGATCTTTGATGTTTAGGGATTAGATTTCATGGGACCATTTATTCCTTCATTTGGAAACTTATACATATTAGTTGCAATAGACTATGCTTCTATGTGGATTGAAGCACAAGCTTTACCTCGTTGTGACGCTAAAAGTGTTTCAAGTTTTTTAATGAAAAATATTTTCACTAGATACGGAATGCCTAGAATGATTATCACTGATGGAGGATCCCATTTTAGAAACAAATACATTCAGAGATTGGTAGGAAATTTTAATATTATTCATAGAATCTCTACTAACTATCATCCTCAAACCAGTGGGTTAGCTGAAAATTCTAATAGAGAGATTAAACAAATACTTGAGAAGATTGTAAACCCTAGTAGAGTAGATTGGTCCACTAGACTNAATTAATATTATTAATAGAATCTCTACTACCTATCATCTTCAAACTAGTGGGTTAGCTAAAGTTTCTAATAGAGAGATTAAACAAATACTCGAAAAGACTGTAAACCCTAGNTTGCTTATCACCCTCAAACCAGTGGATTATCTGAAGTTTTTAATAGAGAGATTAAACAAATACTTGAAAAGANATGCGAGGAGAACGTGGGAGCTCTGAATTGAGAGCCAGTATCCTCTCAGCCTAGCCCCAGATTCAGTGACCAAGCATAGGATTTGTCAATGTTCTTTATGTCTGGTCCAAAGAGTAAAGAATAAGCATGCTCCTATTTGGCACAACACAATTTGAACTAATTTAATTTATTCATTCACTTAAATTTCTTAATAAGAAGAAGGATGCTTTATTATATATTGAACTTCACATTAGAAACTTTATTAGTAGAATTAGTTAATTAAGATTTTATTAAAATTACATTTTTATTTCAATTGCCTATTAGTGACAAAGATGCAAATTGAACTATTGTTGTGATTAAGTATTGATTTTTTTAATGTCTTAGTTCGCAGTCTCTAATATTACTCTCTGTGTGATCGATATCCAGGACTCCATTAGAGCCCTGTATTACTTGAGCGATATGTATACTTACGTTGATAAGTGTGACTTTGCAATTATTGAATATTTTATACACATCTTTATCAAATCTATAACCATTGTCAAGTTTTTTGGCATCGTTGTCGGGGATTTAAAACTTCTAGCGGGAGTAACAAATTCTTATATTTTTAAGCATATATAAAGTCGCTGTCAAGTTTTTGGCGCCGTTACCAGGGAGTAAAAATTAAAAAAAAAGTCATAATTAGAGTAATAGATGAATTAGGACTATTAGAAAACTTTTACTTGAATTGCAACTTATTTTCATATTTAGTTAACTATTTTCTGTCTACTGATTTCAATTGTATGCATAAATTTGGATCTGAAATTCTTATACTCTACGATTCAGAATTAGAACGCACTGTCAGGAGAATTAGAAAACTAAGAAAAGAACTTAGAAATCCTGAGACAATGGAAAACAATGTGAACAATCAAGGAATAGAAAATGAACTTAAACCTAGACTTCTACGAGATTATGCAAATCCTACAGCAGATGAAATTCACTTATCTATCCAAAATCTTGATGTAGCTGCTAATTCATTTGAGCTCAAACCTACTATTATCCAAATGGTAGAAAACAATCAATTCGGAGGTACACCAAATGAAGATCCTAATTTACACCTCGCTAGTTTTTTAGAACTTTGTGCTACCTTTAATTATGACAGAGTTTTCAACGATGTTGTTAGACTTAGACTTTTTCCTTTTTCACTTAAGGATAAGGCTAAAATGTGGTTAAATTTGTTAGCACCTGGATCTATTAGAATTTGGCGAGAACTTTCACAAAAATTTCTATCCAAATATTTCTCTCCATAAAAAACTACTAAACTTAGAAATGACATAACATCATTTTATCAGATTGATGGAGAGTCGATATATGAAGCTTGGGAGAGATTTAAAGATCTTCTTAGGAAATGCCCACATCATTCATTACCATATTGGTTGATAATTCAAACTTTTTACAATGGATTAGTGGGATCTCTTAGATTGATTATAGATGCTACGGCTGGTGGCTCTTTAATGTCAAAACCTTTTGATGAGGCTTATTCATTAATAGAAGAGATGGATACCAAAAATTTTCAATGGCACTTTGAAAGGGTAAATCATAAAAGAGTAGTTAGTATCCCTGATTTTGATGCAATATCCATGTTAGCTTCGCAGATTGCTGCAATATCAAAGAAATTAGATCATTATGGAATGAATTATTCTCCAACACCTACTATGATGGAAGAGAATTTATCCGAGAAATTTGTGGATGTTCAACCCTTTTATGAGAATTTAAATGTGTTGTTCACACTGATCGCTCTGCTATTAAATATCTTATGCAAAAGAAGGATGTCAAACCAAGGTTAATTAGATGGATACTTTTGATGCAAGAATTTGATTGATGCGAAAGAAGGATGCTAAACCAAGGTTGATTAGATGGATACTATTGATGCAAGAATTTGATCTTGCAAACCAAGGTTAATTAGATGGATACTTTTGATGCAAGAATTTGATCTTGTGGTTATTGATTCAAACTAAGGTTGATTAGATGGATACTTTTGATGCAAGAATTTGATCTTGTGGTTATTGATATAGAACTGATAATCAAATTATTGATCAGTTGTCGAGATTAGAATATCATGAATTATCTGACACTGACAATGAAATTACATACAGTTTTCTTGATGAACAACTCTATAATATTAATGAGTGGAAAATATCATGGTGTGCCGATATTGTTAATTATATTGTAAGTGATATTTTGTCACCTATGCTGACATTGCAACATCAAAGAAAATTCATTCATGATGCGAAAGCATATTTTTGGGATGAGCCTTATTTATATAAACAATGTAAGGATCAGGCAGAAGATGTGTACCTTATGAAGAAACTGAACTAATTTTTCAGAAATTTCATGATTATGAATTTGAAGGACATTTTGAAACTGATAAAACTACTTATAAAATTTTACAAGCTGGATTCTATTGGCCTACTCTCTTTAGAGATGTTTACAANAAAATTACAAAAAGTTTCTCTGATGAACAACTTTATAATATTAATGAGTGAAAAATATCATGGTATGTTGATATTGTTAATTATATTGTAAGTGATATTTTGCCACATATGCTGACGCTACAACAACAAAGGAAATTCATTCATGAAGCAAAAGCATATTTTTAGGATGAGCCTTATTTATATAAACAATGTAAGGATTTTATTATGAGGAGATGTGTACCTTATGAAGAAACTAAGCTAATCATTCAGAAATGTCATGATTCTGAATTTGGAGGAAATTTTAGGATTGATAAAATAGCTTACAAAATTTTACAAGCTAGATTTTATTGGCCTACTGTCTTTAGAGATGTTTATAGATACATAAAAACTTGTGATCAACGTCAACGAGTAGGCAATATATCTAGAAGAAATGAAATGCCTCTAAATTTCATGTTAGAAGTTACTCTTTGATGTTTGGGGATTAGATTTTATGGGACCATTTATTCCTTCATTTGAGAACTTATAATCTTTAACGTTTAGGGATTAGATTTTATGGGACCATTTATTCCTTCATTTGGAAACTTACATATATATTAATTGCAGTAGACTACGTTTCTAATGATTAGATTTCATGGGACCATTTATTCGTTCATTTGGGAACTTATATATATTAATTGCAGTAGACTACATTTCTAAGCCGATTGAAGCGCAAGCTTTACCTCGTTGTGAAGCTAAAAGTGTTTCAAGATTTTTAATGAAAAATATTTTCACTAGATACGGANTCAAACAATGTAACGATCTTATTATGAGGAGATGTGTACCTTATGAAGAAACTGATCTAATCATTCAGAAATGTCATGATTTTGAATTTGGAGGACATTTTG
>JXCR01022088.1:34485-52861 GCA_002079205.1 Phalaenopsis hybrid cultivar
GATTTTATTGGCCTACTATCTTTAGAGATGTTTATAGATACATAAAAACTTTTGATCGATGTCAACGAGTAAGCAACATGTCTAGAAGAAATGAAATGTCTCTGAATTTCATGTTAGAAGTTGAGATCTTTGATTTTAGGGGATTAAATTTCATGGGACCATTTATTTCTTCATTTGGGAACTTATATATATTAATTGCAGTAGACTACATTTTAAAGTNCGGCAAAAAAGTTTAATTTTATTCATAGAATCTCTACTGCCGATCATCCTCAAACCAGTGGGTTAGCTAAAGTTTTTAATAAAGAGATTAAACAAATACTTGAGAAGATTATAAACCCTAGTAGAGTAGATTGGTTCATTAGATTGGATACTGCATTATGGGCTTACATGACTGCTTATAAAACTCCTATTGGAATGACTCCTTACAGACTNATTTACTATTATTCATAGAATCTCAAATGTCTATCATCTACAAACCAGTGGGTTAGCAGAAGTTTATAATAGAGAGATTGAAAAAATACTTGAGAAGACTGTAAACCCTAGTAGAGTAGATTGGTCCACTAGACTCGATACCTCATTATGGGCTTATAGGATTGCTTATAAAACTCCTATTGGAATGACTCCTTACAGACAGATTTTTGGAAAGACTTGTCACTTGGAGTAGAATTGGAGCATAAAGCATGTTGGGCAATTAAAGAATTCAATTATAATTTGAAAGATGATAGAATTGGAGCATAAAGCATATTGGGTGATTAATGAATTCAAAGAATTTATTTATAATATAAAGATGCTTGTAAGAAGAGATTGTTACAACTAAATGAATTGGAAGAATTAAGAAATGAATCCGGTAAGAAGAGATTGTTACAATTAAATGAATTGGAAGAATTAAGAAATGAATCTTATGATAACGACATAAGAAACTAAGGTTATGACATGATCAGAAGATTAAGCAGAAGAACTTTAAACCAGGACAAGAAATTTTGCTTTACAATACTAGGTTGAAGTTATTCCCTATGAAATTGAAATCTCGTTTGTTAGGACCCTTTATTGTGACTCAAGTTTATACTTATGGAGCTGTTAAAATTGAAGATCAAAAGATTGGAAATACATTTAAAGTGAATGCACAAAGATTAAAACCGTATTTTGAGGGTGAAAGACCAAATTTTAAAGAGGTTTTAATGATTAGTCAACCTGAATAATACCTGAATAGGTCGGGCTGATGACNTGCATTATGAACGTACAGGACTGCTTATAAAACTCCTATTGGAATGACTCCTTATAGACTATTTTTGGAAAGTCTTGTCACTTACATGCAAAATTGGAGCATAAAGAATATTGGGCGATTAAAGAATTCAATTATAATTTGAAAGATGTTGGTAAGAAGAGATNGACTAGACTGGATACTGCATTATGGGCTTACAGGACTGCTTATAAAACTCTTATTGGAATGACCCACTAGAATGGATACCGCATTATGGGCTTACAGAACTGCTTATAAAACTCCTATTGGAATGACTCCTTACAGCTGATTTTTGGAAAGACTTGTCACTTACCAGTGTAATTGGAGCATAAAACATATTAGGCGATTAAAGAATTCAATTATAATTTGAAAGATGCTGGTGAGAAGAGATNCAAGAAGTTTTGCTTTACAATACTAGGCTTAAGTTATTCCCTGGGAAATTGAAGTCTCGTTGGTTAGGACCCTTTATAGTGACTCAAGTTTATACTTACGGAGCTGTTGAAATTGAAGATCAGAAGACTAGAAATAGATTTAAAGTAAAAGGGAACAGATTAAAACCATATTTTTAGGGTAAAAGACCAAATTTTAAAGATGTTTTAATGATCAGTCAAACTGAATAGGTCGGGCTGACGACGTTAAACTAAGCGCTTTATGGGAGGCAACCCATAGTTATAATTATTTTGATTGCAATTATAGTAGTTTTTATTTGAATCTATCATTAGATTGTGGTAGTATTGAACTCTACTACTCTTATTTAACCTTGAATCACCATAAAAGTTGGATTCATAGAGAAAAATTGGAACGCATTCGGACTAGAGCGAAACTGTGCAATTTTTGCCTTGGGCGCCGATGGTGCCACCGAGGCCGCCAACGGCGCCATCGATGCCGCCGATGGCAGATTTTTCCTAAGAGTACAGGGAATTAAATACAGAAGGCTCGCCAACGGCGCCCTCGACGCCGCCGATGGCAAGACTGGCGGGATGGCGGTTTCTGGAGTTTGAATGGCGGTTTTTGGCAATTTTTGAGCGGGAGTTAGCACTTTAACTCCCAAATTTGATTCCTAAGTTCATATTTCTCCCAAAAATAAAGTGAAACTCCACTAAATTCATTCCTATGGTGTCTAATTCCCCTGATAATCCTAGAATGCAAGTGTTCAACTGGAGAAAGTTCATTATTGCGGAAGCGCAGCGAATCTTCAACAAGGTACTGGCGAAGAAAAGATTAATCATGGAACGAGGATTCATAAATTGCGGATTGAATAATCCCTCTATGGAAATTGAAGAGATGATAGTGCGATGAAGATGGGAAGTGCTGTGCTATATTACCGCCCCGTGGTTTTTCCTGTGGTGAATGAATTTTATGTAAATTTGCATGGAATCAACCAGCGAGTCATCTATGTGCGAGGTAGATGGATAAATTTCACTCCTGCACGGATCAATGAATTATATATCATCGAGAACGTTCCTGTCTGCCATTATTCAAACTTTGTCCCGACAAGAAACCAGATGAATGAGATTTATCAATATTTAACGGATGAAACTGAAGACTGGGAAATGAGAGAAAACGGGTATGTTAGTTTTTCTGTGACACTCCTAAATCTCATTTCAAAGCACTGACACTTCGTCATTTCTGCAAAACTGTTACCGACAATGAAGATCGGTAAAGTTTCTAAAGAAAGTGCTATTCTGAATTATTACATCCAAATGGGACTGCCGATCGATATTGGATCAATAATTGTGAATTCGGTTTTGGGCCTGATCGTTCATGGATCAACTTATGGGCTTAGACACCCTTCCACAATTTTCTCACTTTACNTAGAATTTACAAGGAGAAACTAAAGTTATGGTATGATCGGAAGATTAACCAAAAGAACTTTGAACTAAGACAAGAAGTTTTTCTTTACAATACAAGGCGGAAGTTATTCCCTGGGAAATTGAAGTCTCGTTGGCCCTTTTCTGTGACTCGAGTTTATACTTACGGAGTTTTTGAAATTGAAAATCAAAAGACTGGGAATAGATTTAAAGTAAATGTACACAAATTAAAGCAGTATTTTGAGGGTAAAAGTCCAAATTTTAAAGATATTTTAATGGTCAGCCAATCTGAATAATATCTAAATAGGTCAGGGTGACGACGTTAAACCAAGCGCTTTATGGGAGGTAACCCAGAGTTATCTTTATTTTTATTGTGATTATAGTGTTTTTGTTTGAATTTATCATTAGTTTGTAGTATATTTACTTTACTACCTATATGTCTATGTGTGTGATTTGATTTGAACTTATGTAATTTTGCTTTTAGATTTCAGTATAGTTGAGATTGAGAATAAAATGTTTGTTTTCAACATTTAGAGTGTTGTGGCTTGGATTGTGGTGCTTAATTGATGTATTAAGGTTGAGAAAATATCAAACTTATGTGTGTTATGTAACGTGTATTGTAACCCTTGGATTTTATATAAAACTGTGATGTTTTATGTTATGAATGTTTATTTGTGTTAGTACATCATTTAATCACTTAAATTTATGTCTAGAATGATTGAAGGAATGTCAACGAGGCTTAAAATTGATCAAAATTGCAAAAATCTGGAAATTGAACTAATTTTGAAAATCTTGTCGACGTCGCCGACGACACCATTGACGTCGCCGACTGCGGATTTTTTTCGAGACTTAGGCTATTTAATTCAATAGAGCTCGCCAACGGCGCTGACGACACCGCTGACGATGAGATTGTGAAGAACACTTTTAACCGCATTTTTGACCAGTCAACCGCCACTATTCATCATCCCCTTCCTCTTAAAAAATGAAAATTTCAATCTAGGTGATTTCAAGGCTTTTAGACATCGGATTTTATCATCTCTCAGTAAGAGCTTCACTCCAACCTAAAAATATTTGATTTTCACCTTGAATTTCTTCCACATTGAGGAAATCCAAAAAAATTGAGAATGTGGAGATAATATTTGGAAGAAATTCATGAAGCTTAGTTTTGAACTCTTAGAGTCACTCTTGGAAACCATTATTTGAGTATTTGAAGTGTATTTTGGAATTTTTTTATAATTTTGATTAGATTGAAATGAATCTGCGACAAAAGAGGCGACTTGAGTTTGACGAGTCTCGCTTCATAAATGTGAAGGCTCAGTCAAGATTTACTTCAATATTTCAAGGGAAGAAATGTATACAAGATCATGTTTTTGAGAGTTCAGGAGGAGAAGTTGAACGAGTTATTACCAAACAGAGGTGGTAAAATTTTTGTTATACCACCAATAAGGCTGTTGTGAATGTTATGAAAGAATTATATGCCAATGCGTTCTATTTTGAGGACGGAACCATTCGAGTAAGAGGTTTTTCTGTTGAGTTTAGTGCCACCCGCATTAACTCATTTTATAAAGTCCCAGACTCATATATCTGCAATTATGAAACCTTCAGTACAATGAAAGGTCCGCTGAATGATGTCATTAACTTTCTTACTGATGGGAAAGGGACATGGAAGATAAAGCAGCGAGAATGGGTAAATTTTTCTGCTTCCATGTTGAATGCCACATCTAAAGCGTGGTACTATTTTATTTCCTCTACTCTGTTACCTCCCTATCACCATAGTGAGGTAACAAGAGATAGAGCTATTCTGAATTTCCGTATTCAGAACAATCAGACTATAAATGTGGGGAGAATTATTTATAAGAATATTTTGACAACGACAAAGAGTGAATCAAGTGGAGGTTTGGGACATCCTGGCCTCATTTATGCACTTTGTCAACTTTCTGGAGTTGAAGCTGGAGATGATGAAGAATGGGTTTACCCTATAAAAACCCATTAGTAAAGCTAATTTAAAGGCGTATGAATCCCATGAAAGATGGAGATCTGGGAGTAGGAGTAAAGAACCTTCTACTTGTAGAGATATCCCCTCGACTAGTTTTGACCTTTTTTCCTCTAGTTCCCCTACCCTTCATGATTTAATGAATGAGTTCACCTTGCAGTGGAAGAGTATAAAGAAAATAAATGAAAGAATTGGGGGATTAAAACGTAGACATGATTATGATAGTGAGTACCTACAGAGGCATTCTGACTTCGAGATAGCTTACTCCGGCCCGACACTACAGAGGTGAGCATGATGTTACTTTTCCTGAATGCCCCCGTTATACTCAGTATCAGCTCAATCCACCTGCTAACCAGGGAGATGTATAGTATGGAAGTTTGATATATGATAGTGATTGATGTACTTTTGTTTTATGATTTTGTGATAGAGATAGATGCATGTTTGTTTGTACTTTCATTTTATTCTATATTTTATTTTATGTTTGAGGTTAGACAATTTTTAATTATTGTTATAATTGGTTAGTGTTGTAGTTTGAAATTTGCATGTGTAGTTATAATAAATTTTGATTAGTACTTTGTAAAATTGTTATGTAATGTGATTTTTTTTTATTTGCATTGTGATGTATTTGTAATTGTTTTTATTTAGCATTGTGATGTGTTAGTGAAATATAGTGTTTGTATNACAGTCAATTCCAAGTTCATGCTTGTTCATGCTTGTTGCAGTGCTTGTGATTGCCCATAAATGGTGGTCATGGCAGTCATAGCTGCGACCATCTCTTCTATCTTTTTCTCTAGTTGACTGACTTGTTCATCCTTTATGAGGATAGCCCTACACAGCCCAACTACGACGTTCTCTTCGACAAGAGGTTGAACCTCACTCACAGATATAGCGGCTCTGGTTTCTATGACATGGACATCAATGAAATCTTCTTCAAGGTAGTCATTATAGTCGAAATCTTCATTATTGTTATCAATGAAAATTCCGTGTTTCTGAGCCAACACGGAAATCTTGGCCCTAAGCTTTTCAACTTTTTCTTTGATCATTGATTCTTTGATTGTTCTAAGATCTGGAGGACCCTACTAGACCTCCTCCTCTTGTTCTTCCATTTCACTGACAATCATTGCGATGATGTCAGATACTTCGGACCCTAGCTTCATTTCATGATCTTGCCCTGCGAGTTTACTGGAATGTATTGGTACAGCAACGTTGGCTATCCATACCTTTTTCTTTGACGATGATGTCTTAGGATGAAGTGTCCTAGCAGAGACATCGTTATGTCAAGAAAGAGTATGCTCCCCATGGTTCAGATCAGCTACAATATCAGGTAATCTCTTTGTCTTCTCCTTTGGAATTTTAGAAACATCCTTGTAGTGGGTGATTGGTAGGATTCTTGGACCTAG
Organism: Phalaenopsis hybrid cultivar; assembly: GCA_002079205.1. NCBI lineage: Eukaryota > Viridiplantae > Streptophyta > Magnoliopsida > Asparagales > Orchidaceae > Phalaenopsis > Phalaenopsis hybrid cultivar. Next base: position 40,930 of record JXCR01022088.1, read on the forward strand.
TCTCGACTTAACCGGTCGACGGCCTATGATCCTGGCGACGACAGACTCGTTGGTGACTATGGCGGTATCAACTTTGCTCCCCAAGAAAAACTAGACAGGAATACGATTACACGAAGCTTTAGTTAACTTTTGAGATTGCTTGGCGGATCTGATGTCCTTTAAAATTTCTTTCTTCATGCGAGGGGATATTGCATGTCCCACTCGTTTAAGTAGTTCACTCATTGAACAACCTTCTTTGGCGGCTAGCTTTGAAAAACTGAACTGACTCGGGTGATAGGAGTACATTTCTCTCTCTCCACACCTTGTCCATGAAGTGATGGTAATGCAGCGGCGATCCTCTGGATACTTTTGTTCCTGTTGGTATACATCAAAGGATGTAATCTACTTCCCCACAGAAGTGAATATGTTTCCGGTAATTCTAACACCTCTTGGTGAGGCTCCTCATCTGTATGTACTTCCTTAGGTGTTTGAGATTTAATGGCCCTCTGAACTCTTCTGCTATGGTTTCTCCTTTGAGTTCGGGTTAGTGGTGTAGTCTTTGAACCCAACCCGATCTCTAACACTGATGCCGAGACAGCTATTCCCTCACTCGGATCTTCAATGATCATTACTTCTTTCCCCTCAGCAGCAGCGGGGACAGCAGGCTTGGTGGGTGTCATGATACACCTAAAATATATAGTATTTTTAGACACATTTTTATACCTATTTTTTGAGATATTATGCTTTAATGGAAGCTATTTTTATATTTTTCTTGCAGATATAAGTAAATGAAAAAAATGCTTAAAAGAGTGAAAAGGATCAAATTTTGAGCAAAAATGTAAAATTGTGCAAAAGAGTTTTAGCGCCTAAGCGCCAGATCCAGAACATAAGTGCTGGTTAAACAGAGAAGGCTACGCCTAAGCACCGAAACCCGGTGCTTAAGTGGCAATGGCAGTTACTAGACGAGTAAAATAAGTTTTCATGGATTTCAAAGAGGTTTTTGAGGCACCCATTGGCTTAATAGGCGGTTGTAACTATCATGGACAAAAATTATCATGAAAGGATGCATCTCTTGGGTAAATACATCAAATCAAGACCCATTTTGAAGAGATCCCAATGCGCCTCTTAGAAAACTATAAAAGAAAGAAGAGAGCACTTATACAAGGGTCCTGAAAATATTGACAAGTTTTGAAAGTTCTTTTCTGGGGAGTTAGTTAGGAGATATTTTTAGGAACCACTTTTTATTTACTTTATCCTTTTTGTTATTTTGTTTTGAGTGATTGTAAAAAGAAAGAAGATTCAAAGGAACTTGAAAAGTTTGGTGGAGGACTCGAGATAAGTTGCTATCTTTTTGTTTTAGACTACTTTTGGTTTTAATCGAGACTTGTTGCTGGTTTGACAATGATTTTTTTTAAACTAAAGTGTGGTTTTATTTTCTCCATGAATTCTGAGTAGTTTTTTTTATCTTTCTTATTAAAATGATAAGTAATTAAGTTTTGGATGGAAGTTGTGGAGAGTACTGATATTTAATGTTAGAAGAAGTTGTGATGATTTAAATTCATGCACTTTATTTACTTCTTGATTTGGCCAATCCAGATGTCAAAATTTGTTGTGAGAACATGTAAGAACCGGTCTAGTATTGTATCAGTGAAAAATTGAAAAGAATCACATGAGGTTGTATGAATTAGAATGTAGTTCATATGATTGAGTGCAAATAAATATAAGAATCACATGAGGTTATATGAATGAGAATGTAGTTCATATGATTGAGTGCAAATAAATAGAGAAATATTCATTAATGGGTGTAGAGTTAGAGGACTTTAAAGTGACAGGGTGTAAATAAATAGGAAAATAATCTTTGAAGGGTGTAGAGTTAGAGGACTTTAAAGTGACAGGTTGTTCATATGATTGAGTGCAATAAATAGGGAAATATTCATTGAAGGGTGTAGAGTTAGAGGACTTTAAAGTGACAGGTTAAACGGTAGGAAAATATTCATTGATGAGTGTAGATTTAGAGGACTTTAAAGTGAGAGGTTAAAGCCCCCATTGGAAATAATCATTGAAGGGTGTAGAGTTAGAAGAATTTAAAGTGACAGGTTAAAACCCCCAACTTGGTTTTAAGAATCACATGAGGTTATATGAATGAGAATGTAGTTCATATGATTGAGTGCAAATAAATAGAGAAATATTCATTAATGGGTGTAGAGTTAGAGGACTTTAAAGTGACAGGGTGTAAATAAATAGGAAAATAATCTTTGAAGGGTGTAGAGTTAGAGGACTTTAAAGTGACAGGTTGTTCATATGATTGAGTGCAATAAATAGGGAAATATTCATTGAAGGGTGTAGAGTTAGAGGACTTTAAAGTGACAGGTTAAAGTTTATTGTTTTGTTTTTGATACGAGAATGTTAGCCCCTAGGTGGAGGGAATCAAGGGAACTCTACAGTGAGAGCTAGTGTCTTCCCTGCCTAGCCTGTCTTCAGAACTATTCAAATTTTAAATTAGCCAATGTTCCTTAAAGCGTCTCTAGTAAAGGTAAAGAATATTATTGCTCCTATTTGTCACAAAACAATTTGCATATTTCCACAACAGAATTCCTATACTTATTACTGATTCATGATAAGAAGAAAGATATTTTCATAAAACACAATTTGCATACTTTCACAACAGAATTCTTATACTTATTACTGATTCATGATAAGAAGAAAGATATTTTCATATTAAAGTACTTTTCTTCTACAAAAACTTTAGTTATCTTTTTAAATTGTTATGTTTCGTTAAAATATCAAAAATACCAAAATATACTTTCACAACAGAATTCCTATACTTATTACTGATTCATGATAAGAAGAAAGATATTTTCAAACACAATTTGCATACTTTCACAACAGAATTCTTATACTTATTACTGATTCATGATAAGAAGAAAGATATTTTCATATTAAAGTACTTTTCTTCTACAAAAAAATATAATTATCTTTTTACTATTTCGTTAAAATATCAAAAAAACCAGAAATATTTTAATTTTTAAATTCCTGCAAAAATTATTTTTAGTTTAAGTGATTATCGTTTTAAAAATAGAAAAACTTTCTAAAAAGTGTATATTGCATAATCTCCCATGTGGGTTCGATATTCATGCCTTAATAAGAAAGTCCTATATTACTTGATAACGATACATATACTTGCGTAGTATCCCAATATAAATATATATAAGTTAAAAAGTTAAATTTTTATTTTTATTCAGAATCAAGTTTTTGGTTTAGTTGCAAAATAAAGAAATATAAGTGAAAAATACCATCAGAACTATTGTTGTACTGTGCATAAGCATTAAGTATTCAGAGATCAAGTTTTTGGCGCTATTGTCGGGGATTAAAATCTTCAAGTTGTGGTGTCAACTTAATAAATCCTTACATATACAAAATATCAAGATCAAGATTTTGGCGCCGTTGTCGGGGAAAGGTAACTAAATAAATTACTATTTTTAGAAAGTTTTATTTAAACTTTAAATATTGTATCTTATTTTGCATGTTTTATTTTATTTTATTTTATGTTAATGCATGTGTAGTTTAGGTTTGAAGGACTAATCCCCTACGATTCTGAATTAGAAAGAACTATTAGAAAACTTAGAAAAACCAAAGGAATTAAAAATCTTGAAAAATCCAAAAAAATTATAGAAATGGTAAACCAAAATAATCAAAATGCTGAAATTCATCAAGAATTTAGACCTTTAAGAGAATATGCCAACCCTACTGTGGATGAACTTAATTGAAGTATTCAAAAACCTACTGTAGTGGCAAATTCATTTGAGCTTAAACCTGCAATTATCCAAATGGTATCAAATAATTAGTTTGGGGGATCACCAACTGAAGATCCAAATTTACAATATTATTCAAATGATATCAAATAATCAGTTTGGGAGATCACCAACTGAAGATCCAAATTTACATCTTGCACTATTATCCAAATGGTATCAAATAATCAGTTTGGGAGATCACCAACTGAAGATCCAAATTTACAGAATTGTGCACTACATTTAAATACGATGGTGTATCAGATGATGTCATAAGACTTAGGTTATTCTCAGGGATAAAGCTAAGATGTGGTTGAATTCGTTAGTACCTGGATCTATCAAAACTTGGGGTGATTTAGCACAAAAATTCCTTGTTAAAAATTTTTCACCATAAAAAACTACGAAGCTTAGATATGATATTACATCTTTTAATCAGTTTGAAGGGGAATCTATTTATGAAGCATGAGAACAATTTAAAGAACTCTNTGTTAGAGCACTTTAAAATGACAGGTTAAAGCTCCCAACTTGGTTTATTATTTTAGTTTCTAATACGAGATGTTAGCCTCCAGGTGGAGGGAATTGAGAGAACTCTAGAGTGAGAGCTAGTATCTTCCCTACCTAGCTGGTCTTCAGAACTTTTCAAACTTTAAATAAGTCAATATTCTTTATAACATCTCTAGTAAGTGTAAAGAAAAATATTGCTCCTATTTGACACAACTCAATTTGCATACTTCCACAACATAAATCTTATACAAATTACTGACTCATGATATGGAGAAAGATATTTTCATATTAATTACTTTTCTTTTACATAAACTCAAGTTAACTTTAAATGTTGTTATTGTTTTGTCAAAATCTAAAAAATACTAAAAAAATTTGAATTTTAATTACTAAAAAAAATATCTATAGTTTATGTAATTGTCTTTTTGAAATAGAAAGTTTGTTAATTAATAATGAATATTATGAATTTCCCTGTGGGTTTGATATTCAGATTCAATTCTTAATAAAAAAATTTCTATATTACTTCATAACGATATGTATACTTGTGTAGTATCCCAATATATACATAAATTAAAAAGTTAAATTTTTATTTTCTCCAAGATCAAGTTTTTTGTTCTGATGCAAAGTAACGAGACATAAGTGAAAAACCATCAAAGACATTGTTATACTATTGCATTTAAATAGTAAATCGGGATCACTACCCTTTATGTGTAAAAAATTAAATTGTGGAGAAAAAGATTTATTTATTAAAATTTGCACGTTGCATGCGGCCGGAGACCAATTTGTGTCGGGAGTTGAAGATACGTACGAAGCATGTCATCGTGGATCAAGTTTTTGATGTCATTGTCAAGGATTGAAATTGAAGTAGATACACATGAGGCACATACATCAAAGATTACAAGGCATGTGGGAAGTTTCACCTCCAAGTTTCCTAGAAGGAAACTCTTCACAATGTTGTGGAATGGGCTAGCTATAAAGATTTTACCATTTTACTACTCATGATTTTACAAAATGAGCTAGCTACCAAGCTTTTCTCACATTTAAAAAATCCAAATATCCCACCCCTACAAGGAAGGTTTGGGAAAGCCAAAGCAAGGGGAAATTGGAATTCTAACTCGTTAGGATTTAGATTTAAGGCTCACAAAGGGAGATTGTTCTACTCTCCATAGAACTTGGCCACACACACAATTCCTAACCTAGAGCTTCTTTTTCTAAATCATTGACAAATCTAAGGGAGTTTGTTAATGTCGACTAGTTTCGGCAAGCCAACTTAACCCGTGTGGGCAACCAGACCCACAACACCTACCTTAAGCTAACCTAAGACCAGCTAGGAAAGAAAATATAATCGTTTATAGATTTTTACAACCACAGAGGTTGCGGGTGCATTTATTCAAGTAGGAGGAAGCTCTCCTAACAGTAGGAGAGAAGGCCTCGTCCTGATAAAGTTCCAACAATACTCCAGTGATGCTTTAGTGATGCTCTGATGATGCTTTGGTGGTCTTTCCTCAAGCCTTTCTCCCTTGCTATCCAAAATCCTTCTGAAGAAAATCTCCTCACACATAAGAAATGTGGTAGAGGATGTTGAAGGAAATGAGGAAGAGGAGGATGAATCATCTTAACTTTCTCTCCTCAAGAAGCACTCTCCGAAAGATCTCCAAGTCCTTCTACAAGCTCTCCACGGAGGCTCCTTCCAAGCTCTCCTTCATCCCTATGATATAAAAATGGTTGCTCTCTCCCAATTTCTTTTCATCTCACCATGAAGAATAAAAATAAGTGGAGACCGATCGAGAGAAAAGTCCAGAGCATTCATCCAGATGAGTCACCCCTTAGATTAAGCTCATATTTGCTCCTAGCTTAGCCTCCTAGGATGCTTTTAAAGGATGGCAAACGAGGAATTAGCCACCCTCTTCTCCCATCTCTAAGGCTCATGATCACAATCCTGACATTTTGGCTGCTTTAGAGGTCAAATCGGGTGCCAAAATGGCTATTTTCTGTGACCTGGGAAGGGACCAGTGCTTAGATGCCTAGATCTTTGCACATAGGCACCCAGTCTAATGCCATGGTACTAGGATCTTGGTTCCAAGATGCCAGTCTAGCTCCTAGACGCCACCCAAGTGATGCCTACTTTCCCAGGTCTTAGAAAAGGGCCATTTTTGAGATTTTTTGGCGATCAGGTGCCTAGGATTGGCGCATAGGTGCTCAGTTTGGTTCCCAGGCACCAAGAATAAGTAAACAAATTACACTTTAAGAAGAAGTGGTTCTTAGTCAAAGTCACCAAATTTACAATAATACCCATATGAACATAAGACTTAATAACTTTCCCAAGAGAACTCAATACTAATTAAACCTTCATTAATAATTAGATAAACAAAAGGAACCTAGATATACAAAAAAAAAATTATTTAATATTATTTAAACAATCAAATCGTTAAGCTCAAATGAAAAATCTAATAAAATATATAAAATCTAGAAATCATTAAATATTAACAAGTTAACCATAAAACTCATTATAAAATTCATCAAAAACTTCAACATAAGCCTTGTAATAAAAAAAACTCAGTCTGTGAGGTAACAACCTTGGATGAGATAACTCGTGGTTGTTAACAATGAATTTTCTGGTTATTCTTAACAAAGCAAACTAGAAACACTAATGACCCTTAGATAATGGACCAATAAGATTTTGACTTGTGTCGTCATAAATTAAAATTAAAAGATGATCCAATTAAAAATAAAAAAATTCAAATAAAGTTTATAAGATCAAGAAAAATATAAAACTAATAAAATTTACTAAACCCTAAAATAAACTTTAAAATTCATCATTAAATCCACTATTACATAATATAAACCCATATTGAACAAACAAAACAAAATAGAACTTGAACTTTCACCCAAAATTTAAGAGGATTTCTTGGACGATGAAGCACATGATTGCTGACCGAAATCTTTCAGTTAGACTAGGCTAACTATCCTTTCACACCAAGTAGATCAAGGACTATGATGACTTAAGATAATGGCCATTAGCATCTTGAATGGATATAATCATCGTTTTCCCTCACTTTTCACTCACCAAATGTAGACACCATAGGATCGAGCCGATGATATTTTTTTGTTGTGCGTGTGTTTCCTCTCTAGAAGAATATTTAGGACAAAAAATGTTTTTTTTTGTTTATATATCACACTCCTGTGACATTCTAATTTAGATTATTGTAGATTAACTTTACATGTTTCTAGATTGTCCTTGTGAGTTAAGATGTGCTAACTTTATTTTGTATGGTTGTTGTAGTGTAATTTAGGATGCCATAGTAAGGTAGGCTTTCTTTATTAATGTGCCTTTTCTCTTTTTAGAGTTAGGTTGTTTGTCATGGTAGCTCAATCTTTGGAATTCTAATCTTCCAAGAGAAGGGAAAGACAAAGCAAGTGATGAACCGAAATAAATAAACAACAATGTTCGGATGGCACTTTTGACCTACAAGTATGATATAGGTATGGGATTGGTACCCTTCTATCATTTTTTTTTTCCTTCTTCTATTTTCTCTCTAGGTTTGAACAAAATTTAAGTCGGTGTTTTGATTGTTCTTTTTGCCTAGATTGCTATTAAGTTCATTAAGGATTATATTTTTTATCAAAATAAATGAACTTTAAGTTAAATTTTTCAAATTTTAATGAAATTCAAAACCTAAACAAAAACTAAAAAACTACACAAAACATTGCATTCACAACCTTAAAAATATCATGCATTTAAAATAATTAAATTGACATTAAATAAAATTGATTACTAACGTCTTTCCTATTTAGAAATAGCCACGAAACGATCACTTAAGGCATAAAACAATCCATTTTGCATCTTGTCTTTATTTTTAGACCCTCACTCATTTTACCAAAATGGCTGACTTGTCCTTTGAGAGACACTACCTTATACAGTGAGTTTTGTTGTTGCATATCAATTGATCATATAAACAAACTTTCTAAAACATTCATCATCAAGGACTCACATACATATAAAGAACTTTTTATAATCACTCAGCACTAAGAGTTAACAAAAAATAATAAAATGCAGGAACATGGTGAGCTTTAAATTGTTTAATTCTAAATTATAATAATATATTCACATTTACCTTAGAATATTATGCATACCAGTCATACTTAGGCATAAAGCTGTAAATGAATTAATGTACTTGATTAGCCACTAGAACTTTCAATCAAGTTTGTTCAAATTCGTTAATAAACAAGCATGAATGATTTCTTAAAACTCAAACCTTAAATGACGTAAACATAAACATAGTCAAACTTTTTCATTTATGTTCAAGAAAAAACTCATTTGTTGTTCAAAAACTTGTTATATGCTTGATATGAAGCTATAATATTGCTCGTATTGTATATGATATATTAATTTAAAAAACTGATTTTCTAGAATTTATTTAATTATAGATTTAATTAATAATAATATGTTATTATATCAATATTATTTTTAAGAGTAATTCATAATAAAATATTTGTTTTTTTATTAATTATTAACTATTTGAAAATTAACATGATGAAATTCTGAAAGTAAACATCACTTTTGTTCATTCTTATTTATTATGCTTGATCTGACTACTTTTGATTGTTCTTAATTATTTCTACATCATAATGAGTTATTTTGTAATACTTGTTCCTTTAAATGTTTTTGCTCTTATTTCAATATTTTTCTTCTTTTTCTTAGAATTCATTTTTTTGAAAGTATATCTATTATTGAATCTACATTATAACATGTGGGTTAGTTCGTTTGCTTATATGATTTATTCAATTATTTATTTATTTAGATTTGTAAAATTTATATTTTTAATATGAAAATCTAGATACTCGTTTGAATTTTTTGACTCATTTAAATACAAATTCACTTATCATAATCAAATAATGTTTAAACATTGAAACTCTTAAACAAGTCAAGCTTAAGCGATATGTGAAAGCTCGACATAAGCTCAAGCAAAATGTAAAAAATTTATAAATGTACCAAGCCAGGTCCAAACTACGATAAATTCGGCTCAACTCGGCTCTATTACAACCCTACCTAGGTAGCTTGATATATCAATAAGTTGTAAGACTTACTTTTCCTAATAAATAAACGTCTATTCTATCTTGCATTCATTAGGACCGGTCATGCAAGTTGTTACTGTATTTAGGTGATTTAGATGGTAGCCCTTTCCAAGAAAAGTTATAAGTCCATTACATTTTTGTTTGTTGTGTTCTTTCTCCCCCTTTAAACTATGTTTCTGAAGCTTCACTTTCTTTAGTGAGCTTCACTAATAGTCTCAGGATTTTGAGATTATTTGCCTGGTTACGACATAAATCTTTATCTCCTAGGCTTTCTCATGGCACAATACCATGTGATCTATATCATACATTCCTTATAAAATGTCAAGATGAAGCATCAAAAAATCTCTTCCAGAATAATTAAAGCCAATCAATAAGATAGTTGAGATTTGATCGAGTTTCCCTCATCACTTTAGAGATCTCCTAGTCTTTTTCCTTTGGATTCTATAAATAAAATTTTTTTTTTTATATTTTCGTTTTGATATTCATAATAATCAATTATGGAAACTTAAACTTAGAATTTTCTTGAAGACAAAACTCTAACCTTAACCAAGAGTTTTCTTAAGTAGTTTTTTGTTTCTTAAGGCATAATTAACCATAGAGATTTGCCCTTATAGGAAGTTTTTAACCTGAATTTAATCTAAACCCTATATAGTCTTTAGATAAGATAGGAAAAAGATTTGTCTGTTTTTCCTAAAATTTCTTAATTTAATTAATCGAACACATCTTAAAGTGGTATTTCTATCTTCCAAGAAAGTATATTACTTTGGATGTGTGTTTATATATTTTGATAATGAAATGTTTGAATTTGTATAGATCTAAAAGGACTCATGTCAAAAAATAACCCGACAGATTTATAATTTAATATTATTTTTTTGGTAAAAACTTAAAACTAGTTAATATAGACACTTATGCTTTCTACTTGTTGGTGGAGACTAGGAGACACTTATGTTCATAATTGACAACATACATATATAAAGTATTCAACACAATAATTCACAAAATTAGCTTAGGCAAGTCGTAAATCATGAATCGTCCCTCTCTATTTTTAATTTTCTATCATTGCATAACTTAGAGAAATAAGTAACTTTCAATATCATAAAAAGTAAAATATTGAATAAAATTGAGGTTATAAAGTGTTTGAAAGTAACTTATACTGAAATTTTAAATTATAGTTCTCTTAGGAACGACAAAGTATTCAATTTCAAATTATTTGAGGGGCAAGTGTGGTTATGTATATTGCATAAGGCAGACAACATATCCTCATTAACTGTGTACACCAGAGCTTTTGGATTTCATGTTTCCTATCACTGACTTTAACAACTTGGGAGTCATTAGCTAGGACTTTTCCATTTGTTGCTACAAACTAATCATCCTTAGATTTTTGGATGGTCAACAATAACAATTTGATATGATCATGGTACAATTATTGAGGTCCATTTATTGATCATATTGTTTGCTCAATCATTTGATAGGCTTACTTTACACATGATTACAAGATTGCAAAGAATGGTTTTCTAAAGTAAAAAAATATGTGAGAAACTCCAACGAGAAATTAAATAAAAATATAAGGGGCTGCCAAAAATAAAGAGAGATAAATGATAAAGCATAGATAAAATGCATAGAAATACTTAGAAATAATTTATATAGAAAGTTCAACATCTTAAGATACACTCAACCAAAAATAAGAATTTATAAACATGAACCCAAGTACTGATACTACATGAGAGAGTCCCCTTTGAAGCATTGTAAATCAGTGGAAAATAGAAATATTCACCATTCATGACTTCAAAGCTTTTAGCCTCTTCTTCTCCTCTTTCTTTATTTCAATCATCTTCCTACTATCGATAGTCAAAAAATGAGATTGTTCCACTCAGATTTTCTTTTCAGCGACAGATAAAATCAAAGTTTGCATCTTTCACTCTATTTCTTTTTCAAAATTCTATTTTTTTTCTTTTATTCATTCAGATTTAGAAAAAATGTTTTTGAATTCACAATTTCTGTTACAAATCTCCAATCTCTCTTAGGAAGAACTGAAAGAGAGATAGAGAAAGAGGGAAAGAGGGAAGACAAAATACATTTATTTTCAAACAGAGATCTTTTATTTAAATGACTCTTATTCATTACAAACTACAGATCCATTCAACATAAACAACATCAGGACCCAATATCAAAGTAAAACAATATCACTTATTAAATTCACCGTTCTTCAACCTTCGCCTGAGCAAGTTATATGGGCGAGCATTCCTGTAGACAGAGAGATACAGAGAGAAAATAAAATATCAAGCAAATATACATATTACATTCAACTTTATATCTTTTTNGGAATGATATTCTAAACAAAAAAAGGAAGTTCGTGGATAGCGAAACAGTTGCACTTAGCAAAGAGTGTAGTGCAATTATTCAGAAAAAGCTTCCTGAAAAATTAAAAGATCCTGGCAGTTTCACTATACCATATGCTATTGGTGAAAAATTTTATGGAAGAGATTTATGTGATTTGGGAGCCAGCATTAATCTTATGCCTCTATCAATTTTTAAGAGATTAGGATTAGGAGAAGTCTCACCTACTTCTGTAACTCTACAGTTAGCAT
>JXCR01022088.1:53374-65221 GCA_002079205.1 Phalaenopsis hybrid cultivar
TTTTTTTGCATTGGTGAAGGTGCCATAGATATATGTATATGTAATAGAAGTTTTGGAATTAGATATATAAACAGATAAGAATTGAGTGGTATGTATGTAAATCTTACTTTATTTTTGTATTGGGAGAAGACAAATGTGGTTATCAAATTTATAACCTCATTTTAAATTTTCGCCTTTGGCAATCACCATTCTAACAGACGGGAAATATTTGTGTATGTTTGACGTACGCAGCTTTGCATACGTCTGTGTTTGTTAGGTTATAAGGAGGGTATTAAGAGTTATATGCGCGTTCCACCGCTTGTAACCCCCATATAACATATCTGTAGCCTACATGTAACTTAAAAATATATAAAAATAGAAGCGCGAAATACATGTACACAAACATTTCTCCTAATAGACACGCGCACACACACACACAAAGAGATTATATAATTTCAATTAGAAAGAAAAAAAAAAAACTTAGAAATATTAAATGACAAAAAGCAAATCAATGCTGAATATTACAAATAAAACAAAATTAAAGATAACATAAATAAAAAAGTTCTAATATAATTTGTTTAATTTGATCATTATGAACCAGCCAACAATAAATTTGAAGGCGTTACAAAAATGCAAAATGACAACTTTTGTCCAAAACATTTGGCAATGTTTTGGCCCCTCCGGAGCTTTCAGATACAGCGAGCAAATAATAATAATAAAACTAAGACAAAAATGTTTTGCGTACATAGCACACAATTTTTATATATTTACATATTAACGCGTAATGAATGTCAAATTTTAGGTGTTAGTTATGTGAATGCACAAGAATTTGTTGCCATGTATGTAAATTTCCCAAAAATATTATATAGCTTCATCATACAAATGGATGTCACATTGTTGAGAGAGAGAGAGAGAAAGCTAAGAGTTTGCCTCACAAGAAAGGATCCCTCATTTATAGAGGATATTACATTTATAATTTTACTTTAATGAGGGCTGTATAAGTTATTTTATGTATTTTACGTTTGAGGGCTCGTGATTGTCTGTCATATTAGGTCATCCAAGCTGCTGGTTATCCATACAACTGGTCGTCCAAACTGTAGATAACTATAGGAGAAGTTGTTATGATCGACAGCATAACCGACTACTTTGTGCATTACAAATGTCATGTTAATTTCTCACGGCATAGCAACATATAATTAAGGCAGTTATTTTTTGACAGAATTACTATTGATGAACTTGTTGCTTTTGCACAAAAAAAATTTCCACAGTTTATTTAGACTTACCAACTTTGAAAACTGTCGTTTCGCCTCTAAATAAAATCGATTGACTACCGTCGTCAGTAATTATTAGAGTCACTTTTCCTAGGATTTGTACCGATGAGTTTTTTCTTATAGTTGATGGGTTATAACATTAGTTCTGATGTTATTATAAACTGACAGTTATTATATCATTACTAAACTGTCAAAAATCTTTCGTATTAGCTAATCAGCGCAATAAAACACCATTTCCCCTTTCTCCCATGTTCTCCTCCTTTTGTTTAGCTCTAAATCCTAACACCTCTGCTTCTCTTAATCCTCTTCTCCCAATTTTGTCCTTGCAAAACCTTCACAATACAGTCACTATTAGAGTTAGTTGGGAGGACAAAGACGAGATTGAGACTTACAAAGACCACCAAAACTCTCATATTTATTTTCCTTCCTCTTCGCTCTCATCAGAAACTATTGAGTAAGGTATCCTTGTTTGTGTCATTCTTATCTCTCCTCTTGAACTTATCTCACTCCTCTCTTAGTTTCACCTTAAACCTTTTTTCTTTGAAAACAGTCGCCATTCGAGCTAGCTAGAAGGAGAATGATGGGATCACAAATTATATAGACCACCAAAATTCCAATATTTCTCATCCTTTCGTTATGCTCCTACCAAAAACTAGTGAGGAAGGTAAACCTGCTTGTCCCATTCTTCGTATTCGCTTGTTTAGGGAAGCTAGTGAGGAAAGTAAGCTTGCTCGTGTCATTCTTCCTCTTCACTTATTTAGGTATGAGATGTGAGAGGATATAAGAATTGTGTGTTGTGTATATAAATGTCTTCTACTTATTTAAGTTGACATGACAAAGTATTTTTAGGTCTACCTCTATCTTTCTTAACATAAGTCAAATCTAAAACATCTATTCTCTAGCTAAATCACCAACTCTTTCACAAATATATTTGTTTTGCGTTTTGTCTCTAAGTAAAAAGGGTTTAGGGTAAACCCTTAAGAAAATCCAAAAATGTAATTAGAATAAAATTAGTGCTAGATTTTATGGATTTCAGTGAGTTGGATAAATCCTGATTTTACTAATTTTAGCATTAAGATGTTTTCAGACAACATATGATATTTAAGCTACTAATATTTAGTCAATCATATAAATCTAGATTTATTAAATCCAGAATGGGTTAAATCTCAAAAACTGTTGGACACCTAGAGAAGTTAAATCTCATAAATCTATTGATTTGTAGGATTTACTAAATTTGGGCTTGCATGAAAAAAAAGAAAGAAAATGAGCAGAAGAAAAGTGAATTTGGATGAGCTGTGTGAAGAGTTGGCGTGAAGAGAGGAATTGGACCTGTAGGAGGAGTTTTAGGGAGAAGGGGTCGCTGGAGGATTGGCGAGGAGGAAATGGTGAGAGTCAACGATCATATTCTTCTCTGAATTTTCTATTTTTGGTTGGAGGTGGAGTGGACTGCTTTTAATTTAGGCATTTAATTAATTAAATAAATAAGTAAAAATTTAAATAAATAAATTATTTATTTAATAAATAAAAGTGGCTATGTAACTACAAATTTAATATCTACACTTTGCTTTTATATTTATAACACTCAAATCTTTCATATCACACCAAAAAAATCACCATTTTAGCTTTAAAGAAGTTACATGCATCTTATTAATGTATAGACAAAAAAGAAGAGAGTGTAGTCCAAGCAGAATTGCTGCTCCAACATGCAGAGTATAAATGGAGGCTAGTAAGTCTTATTTTCTACATTAAATATTATTTTATGTTAAATGTATGATAACTGTTTCATTATAATGACAAAGTCTAGAGAAAGGATGAGAGTCTATTGCTATGGACTTACATGAGTGCACTCATAAGCGGCAGTCAGAACAGTTCTGGTTGGACAATAACTCCCAAGCAACTCAGTTAATTCACAATATTAATTAGTATAAAATTCAAATAACTATCACTTTTTTTTTGTCTTTAAATTTCATTAATCTTATTTTTTTAGGAGACATTTTAGAAGCTGAAGGGGAGCCAATCCCAACAGTAAGGTAGTTGTTCGATCGACCATAGATCACGATCCTTCTAAATACGACCTATGGAGGGAACTTATCGGTGGCAAGAAGAAGGGTAGTGTCTACATTTTAGGGTCTTATGTGCTAGCCTATGATGCTCGTCTGACCTCTAGCACATCTGGTGCATTGACTTCTACTGCTCATGAGAAGGAGATTTGTTGGTAGGTTGCCATCGAGGTTGTTGCTCAGTTCTCCACTAAACTAGCCCAAATAAAATAAAAAATAGACTTGAAGATGAAGTCAAAGATTGAAGTAATGCTACATTATGCATGAAAAAGATCAAAAAGCTAGTTTAGGATAATGATGAGGAGCAGGTGATGATTAGAGGATGAGTAAGGAGTTATTTTTTTCTTTTTTTTTTATATAAAAAATTTATTAATCACGAACAATATTTTTGATGTATAATTATTCTTTTTTTTTGGTTTAATGAAATGGTTTGTATTTTATTTCCATCTATGGTATCTTTTTTAATTACTAATGCGATATTAGTTTAAAAGCTTCTTCGATTAGTACACTCTACTGTGTTGTTTGAAAATTATAGTCTTATGATTACGTGTGAGTAAATTTTTGGGTTGAAGAAGGAAATTCATTTTTTGTTATGATGCTACAGGTTTTAGATGGCTTGCCAATGGCTTTACAACCTTCCAGATGAGTTATGATAGTTGTTTGATGGACTATTGAATAAGCGACATCTTCCCAAGCTACACTTTTCTAACAGCTAAAGTTGTGAGTAATTATCTATAGTCAACTGATGGATTTGTGTGACTTTTCTGGCAGAAGCATGACACTTTTACTGTAGAAGTGCTACATTTTTCTGATTGCAAAAGGCATGAGTTATATTGCAGGTGGAAACTGATGGCATCAGAAAGATACAAATTTGAACCAACAGCGAATGTGATATTCATCAGCTAATAGTCGCTCTAAGAAACCCGTCGGTAATGTCGTAGGTAATTACATTAACGAAAAGCATTCTTTCTACTTCAAATAATTCATTTTTAACTCTCAATAATTATGTTATCGATAGTTCTTAAATAATTCTTTATGGTATTAGCGCATAGGTAATTAGCTAAATTCCAATATTATTGATGGTCGTCTAAGCTAGCTAGGTCTGTTGTACATGCTAAGTTATTCATACAGGCCAGGTCATCCAAGATGAGTCGATCATCCTTTTAGGTCTACCATCCAGGCTAGGTCATGTAGGTGGAGTTGGTTCTCAAGGCTGGGTAGATCGTTTCTATAGGTTGATCATCCTGGCTGGGTTGGTCATCCAGGTTTGTTTGGTCGTCCAGGCCTAGTCAGTCATCCCTTTGTGATATTCAGTCTAACATATTTTGAATGTACAAATTTAGTTCCCTAAACTACAAAAAGAATAAGAAAATTTTTAATGCAAAAAATGTTATTGCATTTAGTCTTAATTGATAATTGAAAAAATAAACTTCTTTAAATTCTATGACTCATAAGTGATCTCTTAAGATCTTCGAGTTGGTCAGTTGGCTTGGTTAGCTAGGCTTTACTGGCTTCTCACTCGATTGGTGCTTTTTAGTTGGTTGATTGACGTGCCAAAACTTACCGCTTGGCAAGTTTGTCATGAAACTCAAGTGTACAAGTGATCCACCTAAAAATAATCTATTTTTAGTGTACATTTCATATTTATTTTATGCATATTTTTATGTATTACAGTTTAAAGGAAGGTATTTTGCATGTTTTTTTTTTCAGGTACATGGAATGGCTATTTGGAGCAAATGAGAGCAAAACGGGGCAAAGATGGATGTTCATGTTCATGGACATCTACTAGAGCCCATAACTCTAGTAGATGGGCTGAATGGCCGCAATAGCGCCCCAAACTGGCGCTATAGCGCGAGTAAGAAACCCTCTGGAATATCCATTGAGCTTGACCAAATTTTAAAGGGGTGTTTGAAGTGACCCTTTGTGATTTTTAGTTATCTATTAATAGGGTCAAATTCTGGATGAAAAGAGAGCCTTTTTGAAGTCTTATTGGGATCTTCTTGGAGAATTTGGTTGGAGTCTAGGGTGTGTATGTGTGTGTGTGTGTGAGTCTTTCTTTTGTGTAAGAGTTTGGAGATTAGCTTCAAGGAAACTTCAGAATTTGCTTGGGGAAAAGACATAAAAATAAATATCTTATATTTGAGTTTAAGGTTTTATTGTAAGACTTGGATTTCAATACAAATTATATGTTTTTGTTTTATCTCCATGAATTCTGAGTAATTCTCTTTTTTCTTCTTGCATAAGGGAATTAATCCTGTGGGATGAAAATGATTTAAAGATCTCTTTTTATTATTTTAAATATTATGATGACATTTTCACTGGATCTTCATAAATTTTGTAAACTGGCCATTTATATCGTTAAAATTTGTTGAGAAATATAATGACCCGGGAGGGCTATGGATTCATCAACTAGTGTGTACCACATTTCATCTTGGGCAGCCGTTGCGGTCACTTGAGGGAAGTGCAAATAAATAGAGAGATTAGTTTTGATGGGTGTAGAATTGATGTTTCTAGGGTGACAGACTAGATTCTGTTATCGATTTGGTATAGATTTTTGATCGTAAGGGTCCCTTGTAGGTCTTATAGAGGGGCACAATAGGTAATCTGGAAGTGAGAGGCCAAAATCTACTCAGCACTACTACACAAGCTGGTGAGAAACTCTAGGTTAGCCAATGTTCTTTGCAAGCACTAAGAGGGGGTAAATAATAGGAATGCTCCTCTTCAACACAATACAATATTTTATCTTTTTCATCATTCAATTAATACACTGATTATCATCTCCTTGCAAGGGGAAAGATCTTTTCATAATATTACGAACTCTCTTTTAAAGTAGTTTAAACTTTGTTAGTTTTTTAAACTTTATCAATATTTTAATCTCAGTTTTTATTTTTTGCATAAATTTAGTGTTAAACTATTACCAATACTTCTAAATTATTTTCTTATTGTAATATCTATAATTAAGATAGAAGTTTTGCTAGTCAATATTATAGAATTTTTGGCTTTCCTCATAGGGTCGTGTTGATTGCCTTTTTGGAAAGTACATTTAATTTAATATGAATAGAATAATAATTTTGGAAAAAAATATTTTAATTTTAAATTATGAGATCGAACCGATCCCATGTATGCAATAGTTTAAATAAACGAGTACAATACTGCAAGTGACGTGCCTACAGAGGGGGATAGACACATTACTTGATAATAAGACTCAATTATATAAACTAAATAACTTATGACATCTATTTTAGTCTGCGAAACATTTATATTGATAAAAAAATTCCCATATTTAGTATAAAAAATTAGATTGGATTTATATTAAGTTGGGTTCTAAAGTTTCCTATAAGGGCAAACCCCTAAAGTTAATTACATCTTATGCAATCAAAATCACCTAAGAAAACTCTCGATGATGATCAATAAAACATTATCTTCAAGAATTTCAAAATTTAGGACTTCCAAGTTCAGAAAAAGAAGTATCAAATGGGAAGAGATCAAGTTTGAAATATTTATTATGGAATCCAAAAAGAGAAAGCTAAGAGATTTCATGGATCCTGAGGAGAACCTCAGTGACTTCCCAAGCTATCCTATGGTTTGACTTCAATTTTGAGGAAATATTATTAGTTGTTTCATCCTATTAATTTTATTATTTAGGGCTTACACTTGCAAGCCACGGTCACACAAATAGCCTGGAAGATATGAGGGTTTATGTCGTAACGAACGACAACCCCATAGCCTAAAGAGAGTTAGGGCTTAAATTGTACAACATTGTTGTGNTTTCAAAGAAAAATTCTATGAGCTGTAAAGAAAGAAAGAGATTCAGAGGAACTTCGAGGAGTTTTCTTGGGGAGAAATTAGAGATAAGTATTATTTACTAGTTGTAGTTTGTATGACTTTGCTTTTATATATAAATTTCGAGTTTTGTTGTATCTTCCCCATGAGCTCTGAGTAGTTTTCTATATCTTTCTNCTTATGCCTCTATCAATTTTTAAGAGATTAGGATTAGGAGAAGTCTCACCTACTTCTGTAACTCTACAGTTAGCATATCGTTTAGTTACATATCCTAAGGGAGTTATAGAAGATATGTTAGTAAAAGTTGATAAATAAATCTTTCTTGGGGATTTCATTTTTTTCGATAAGGAGGAAGATAAGGAAATACCTATTATTTTAGGGAGACCATTTTTGGCTACTGGAAAAGCTATGATAGATATTCAAAAAGGAGAATTAACTATGAGAGTTAATGATCAAGAAGTGACTTTTAACATTGTGAAATCTATGAAATACCCTGCTGTTGAAAGAGATAATGAATGTTTTCGCATGGAAATTAGTGAACATCTATTAAAAGAATATTTTAAAGAACATTTTAAAGAGAAAGAACAATTTGAAGAGAGTGACAAAATTATTCTGGACGAATTAGAAAATGAAGAAGATGTTCAGGAAAGATTTGAGATGTTGGATATTACGGAAAATGCCGATAAAAATATATTTCCATCAATTATAAAATCACCTGAACTTGAGATGAAAGTATTGCCTAGCCACTTGAAGTATGTATTTTNTTCTACATTACCTGTTATTATATCTTAAGAATTAAATGATTTGCAAGAGTAAAGACTGTTAGATACATTGAAAAGGTATAAGAAAGCTTTTGGTTGGACCTTAGCTTATATTAAGGGAATCAGTCCTTCAATCTGTATCAGAATTATACTGGATGAACAATATAAACCAAGAATTGATCCACAAAGGAGATTAAACCCAATGATAATGATATTAGATGAACAATATAAACCAAGAGTAGATCCACAAAGGAGATTAAACCCAATGATGAAAGAAAAATTATATTCGATGAACAATATAAATTAAGACTTGATCCACAAAGGAGATTAAATCTGATGATGAAAGAAGTAGTTAAGAAGGAAATTTTAAAATGGTTNATATTGGGCGTAGAATTGGAGATTTTAGAGTGACATACTAAAATCCCCAATTCAATCCTATCATTTGGGTGTTGAAGTTTACATGTTAGCCCTAAGGTGAGGGGAACGTGGGAGCTCCGAAGTGAGAGCCGGTATCCTCCTAGCCTAGCCGCAGATTCAGTAAACAAGCGTAGGACTAGTCAATGTTCTTTATGCCCGAACCAAAGGGTAAAGAATAGGTATGCTCCTATTTGGCACAATGTAATTCTAACTAATTCACTTTATCCATTCACTATAATTTCTTGACAAGGAGAAGGATGCTTTCTTATGTTGAATATCACATTTAAACATTCATTAGTATCATTAGTTATTGAATAGTTATTAAAATTACATATTTATTTCAATCGCCTATTAGTGACAGATAAGTAAATTGAACTTTGTAGTTGCGATTAAAGTATTGCTTTTCTAAAATCTTAGTTCACAGTTCTAAATCACTCCCTATGGGATCGATATTTAGGACTCCATTAGAGCCCTATATTACTTAAGCGATACGTATACTTGCGTTGATAAGTGTGACTTTACAATTATTGAATATTTATTACATCCGATCGATACGTATACTTGCGTTGATAAGTGTGACTTTACAATTATTGAATATTTATTACGTCCATCTATACGTATACTTGCGTTGATAAGTGTGACTTTACAATTATTGAATATTTATTACGTCCATATACTTAGATTTTTAAGCATATATAAAGTCAACGGTCAAGTTTTTGGCGTCGTTGCCGGGGAGTGAGTGAGTAAAATCACGATTAGAGTAACAGACAAATTAGGATTATTAGAAAATTTTTACTTGAATTGCAACTTATTTTTATATTTAGTTAATTATATTCTTGTGTACTGATTTCAAATTATATGCATAAAATTGGACCTGAAAATCTTATACCCTACGATTCGGAATTAGAACGCACTATTAGATGGATTAGAAGATTAAGAAGAGAACCTATAAATTCTAATACAATGGAAAACAACATGAATT
Source organism: Phalaenopsis hybrid cultivar (assembly GCA_002079205.1). NCBI lineage: Eukaryota > Viridiplantae > Streptophyta > Magnoliopsida > Asparagales > Orchidaceae > Phalaenopsis > Phalaenopsis hybrid cultivar. The sequence goes on from JXCR01022088.1 coordinate 62,628, forward strand.
ATCAAGGAATAGAAAATGAACACAAACATAGACCCCTACGTAATTATTTCAATCCTACAGCAGATGAAATTCACTTATCTACCCAAAATCCTGATGTAGCTACTAATTCATTTGATCTTAAACCTGATATTATCAAAATGGTACAAAAAAATCAATTTGGAGGTACACCAAATGAAGATTCAAACTTACACATTGCTAGTTTCTTAGAACTGTGTGCTACTTTTAAATATGACAGAGTCTCAAATGATGCCGTTAGACTTAGACTTTTTCCTTTTTCACTGAAGGATAAGGCTAAGATGTGGTTAAATTCGTTAGCACGAGGATCTCTTAGAATTTTGGGAGAACTTTCACAGAAATTTTTATCCAAATATTTCCCTCCATCCAAAACTGCTAAACTTAAAATGACATAACATAGTTCTGTCAGATTGATGGAGAGTCAATATATGAAGCTTGGGAGAGATTTAAAGATATAACATCATTTTGTCAGATTGATGGAGAGTCAATATATGAAGCTTGAAAGAGATTTAAAGATCTTCTTAGATAGAAATTTCTATCCAAATATTTCCCTCCATCTAAAACTACTAAACTTAGAAATGACATAACATTTGGGGAGAACTTTCACTGAAATTTCTATCCAAATATTTTCCTCCATCCAAAACTGCTAAACTTAGAAATGACAATTCTGTAATTGATGGAGAGTCAATATACGAAGGTTAGGAGAGATTTAAAGATCTTCTTAGGAAATGCCCTCATCATTCGTTACCAGATTGGATGATAATCTTCCATCCAAAACTGCTAAACTTAGAAATGACATAACATAGTTCTGTCAGATTGATGGAGAGTCAATATATGAAGCTTGGGAGAGATTTAAAGATATAACATCTTTCTGTCAGATTGATGGAGAGTATCCAAAACTGCTAAACTTAGAAATGACATAACATCATTTTGTCAGATTGATGGAGAGTCGAATGAAGCTTGTGAGAGATTTAAAGATCTTCTTAGGAAATGCCCTCATCATTCGTTACCAGATTGTTAATAAGTCAAACTTTTTATAATAGATTTGTGGGATCTTTTAGATCGATTATAGATGTTGCGGCTGGTGGTTCGTTATCGTTAAAACCATTTGATGAGGCTTATTCATTAATAGAAGAGATAGCTACCAACAATTTTCAATGGCCCTCTGAAAGTGTAAATCCTAAAAGAGTAGCTAGTATCCATGATTCTGATACAATATCTATGTTAGCTTTGCAGATTGCTGCAATATCAAAGAATTAGATCATTATGGGATGAATTATTCTCCAACATCTCCTATGATGGAAGCGAATTCATCTGGGCAATTTGTGGATGTTCAACCTTCATATGAAACTTTAAATGCTATTAATAGACCCAACAACCCTTATTCAAACTATCATAACCCAGGTTGAAAGAATCATCCAAATTTTAATTAGAATAACAACTCTTCTATAAATCAACAAGGGGCAAAAAAGCCAGTAAATCCATTAGGAAATTCATCTAACCAAGAAAATGTAAACTATAGACCTTCTTATCCTCCAAGATTTAACAGCAACACTCAAATTGAGGAGAAGAAGTTATCTATGGAAGAGCTGATATTAAACATGGGTCAACAATTGCAGAATCAAGGAAATTAATTACAAATTCAAGGAAATCAATTACAAAATCAAGGAACTGCTACTAAGAATATTGAAAACCAATTGGGACATAGCGTTACTCCGCTTAGTAACCAAACATTAGGAACTTTTCCTAGTACTATGGAACCAAATCCTAAAGATCAAGGAAAAGAACAAATCAAAGCGATACAATTATGAAGTGAAAAAGAATTGGAGATAAGAGAGCAAAAAGAAACAAAAACTGAAAAAGAGAAAGTGGATACTGAAAAAGAAAAGGATCATGAATACCCATATTTAGAGTATCCATTTAAACCAATAAAAATTATTGTGGAAAAACCTCCACCACCGTTTCCTCAAAGATTGAAGCAACACAAACAGAATAAAATTTTTTCCAAATTTTTAGAAATTCTTAAGAAGTTAACAGAGAATATTCCCTTCGTAGAAGCTTTAGAGCAAATGCCCAATTATGTGAAATTTAGGAATGATATTCTAAACAAAAAAAGGAAGTTCGTGGATAGCGAAACAGTTGCACTTAGCAAAGAGTGTAGTGCAATTATTCAGAAAAAGCTTCCTGAAAAATTAAAAGATCCTGGCAGTTTCACTATACCATATGCTATTGGTGAAAAATTTTATGGAAGAGATTTATGTGATTTGGGAGCCAGCATTAATCTTATGCCTCTATCAATTTTTAAGAGATTAGGATTAGGAGAAGTCTCACCTACTTCTGTAACTCTACAGTTAGCATATCGTTTAGTTACATATCCTAAGGGAGTTATAGAAGATATGTTAGTAAAAGTTGATAAATAAATCTTTCTTGGGGATTTCATTTTTTTCGATAAGGAGGAAGATAAGGAAATACCTATTATTTTAGGGAGACCATTTTTGGCTACTGGAAAAGCTATGATAGATATTCAAAAAGGAGAATTAACTATGAGAGTTAATGATCAAGAAGTGACTTTTAACATT
>JXCR01022088.1:66172-81142 GCA_002079205.1 Phalaenopsis hybrid cultivar
ATGATGAAAGAAGTAGTTAAGAAGGAAATTTTAAAATGGTTAGACACTGAAATTATATATCCTATTTCAGATAGTGCGTGGGTAAGTTTAATTCATTGTGTTCCTAAGAAAGGAGGAGTGACTGTTGAAACAAAAGAAAATAATAAATTAAAACTAATCAGACAAGTTACTAGGTGGCGTATTTGCATTGATTATAGAAAATTAAACACTGCCACCAGGAAAGATCACTTCTCTTTACTCTTTTTAGTTCAGATAGTAGATAAACTTGTTGGGCACAAATATTTTTTATTTTTAGATGGATATACCGGTTACCATCAAATTCTTATTACTCCTGAGGATCAAGAAAAGATAATATTTTCTAGTCCTTTTAGAACTTTTGCTTTTTGAAGAATGCCTTTCGGATTATTCAATGCACCTGCAGCATTCTAGAAATGTATGATGTCCATATTTACTAAGTTAATTGATGATGGATTGGAAGTATTTATGGATGATTTCTCTATATTTGGAACATCATAACGCATGCTTAAATTATCTTGAAAAAGTGTTGGAGTTATGCGAAAGAACTAATTTAGTTCTATCATGCTTAAATTATCTTGAAAAAGTTTTGGAGTTATACAAAAGAACTAATTTAGTTCTAAATTTTAAATTACCTTGAAAAAGTTTTAGAGTTATGCGAAAGAACTAATTTAGTTCTGAGTTGAGAGAAATGTCAATTTATGGTTGCAGGCGGAATTGTGTTAGGGCATAAAATTTTGGAAGATGGTATGGAAGTTGTTTAAACACCTTTGAGTTATTAAAGGAAAAATTAATCACAGCCTCTATTTTAGTTTCACCTATCTGGGAGAAACCAATTGAACTGATGTGTGATGCTATTGATTATGCTATTGGAGCTGTCCTTGGACAAAGGTATGGATAGATTTTTAAAGTTATATACTACGCTAGTAAACCTCTTAATGATGCACAAATTAACTATACTGTAACTGAAAAAGAGTTACTAGCCATTGTGTATGCTTTAGATAAATTCAGATCTTATTTAATTGGAGCTAAATGTGTTGTGCATACCGATCACTCTGCTATTAAATATTTGATGCAAAAGAAGGATGTCAAACCAAGGTTGATTAGATGAATACTTTTGATGCAAGAATTTGATCTTGTTGTTTTTGATAGAAAGGGAACTGATAATCAAATTGCTGATCATTTGTAAAGATTAGAAAATCATGAATTATCTGACATCGACAATGAAATTACAAATTGTTTCCCTGATGAACAACTTTATAATACTAATGAGTGAAAAATACCATGGTATTGTGATATTGCTAACTATATTGTAAGTGATATTTTGCCACCTATGCTGACATTGCAACAACGAAGGAAATTCATTCATGATGCGAAAGCATATTTTTGGGATGAGCCTTATTTATATAAACAATGTAAGGATCTTATTATGAAGAGATGTGTCTCTTATGAAGAAACTGAGCTGATCATTCAGAAATTTTGTGATCCTGAATTTGGAGGACATTTTGGGATTGAAAAAACTGCTTATACAATTTTATAAGTTGGATTTTATTGGCCTACTATCTTTAGAGATGTTTATAGATACATAAGAACTTGTGATCGATGTCAATGAGTAGATAATATATCTAGAAGAAATGAAATGCCTCTGAATTTCATGTTAGAAGTTGAGATCTTTGATGTTTAGGGATTAGATTTTATGGGACCATTTATTTCTTCATTTGGGAACTTATATATATTAATTGTAGTAGACTACGTTTCTAAGTGGATTGAATCACAAGATTTACCTCATTGTGACGCTAAAAGTGTTTCAAGGTTTTTAATGAAAAATATTTTCACTAGATATAGAATGCCTAGAATCCTCGTTGTGACACTAAAAGTGTTTCAAGGTTTTTAATGAAAAATATTTTCACTAGATACGGAATGCCTAGAATGATTGATGGAGGATCCCATTTTAGAAAGAAATACATTCAGAGATTGGCAAAAAAATTTAATATTATTCATAGAATCCCTACTGCCTATCATCCTTAAACGAGTGGGTTAGCTGAAGTTTTTAATAGAGAGATTAAGCAAATACTTGAAAAGACTGTAAACCCTACTAGAGTAGATTGGTCCACTAGACTGAATACCGCATTATGGGCTTACAAGAATTCTTATAAAACTCCTTTTGGAATGACTCCTTACAGACTATTTTTGGAAAAAAACTTGTCACTTACCAGTAGAATTAGAGCATAAAGCATATCGGGCGATTAAAAAATTCAATTACAATTTGAAAGATGCTGATACAAAGAGATTGTTACAATTAAATGAATTGGAAGAATTAAGAAATGAGTCTTATGATAACGACAAAATTTATAANGGAAGTATCTAATATAGAGATTAAACAAATACTTGAGAAGACTGTAAACCCTAGTAGAGGAGATTGGTCCACTAGACTATATACTGCATTATGAGCTTACAGGACTACTTATAAAACTTCTTTTGGAATGACTCCTTACAGACTAATTTTTGGAAAAACTTGTCACTTACCAGTAGAATTAAAGCATAAAACATATTGGGCAATTAAATAATTCAATTATAATTTGAAAGATGCTGGTGAGAAGAGATTGTTACAATTGAATGNCACTTTGAACTAGGACAAGAAGTTTTCCTTTACAACACTAGGCTGAAGTTATTTCCTGGGAAATTAAAGTCTCGTTTGTTAGGACCCTTTACTGTGACTCAAGTTTATACTTATGGAGCTGTTGAAATTGAAGATCAGACTGAAAATAGATTTAAAGTAAAAGGGCACAGATTAAAACCATATTTTTAGGGTAAAAGACCAAATTTTAAAGATGTTTTAATGATCAATCAACCTGAATGACACCTGAATAGGTCGGGCTGACGACGTTAAACCAACTGCTTTATGGGAGGCAACCCATATTTATCTTTACTTTTATCATGATTATAGTAGTTTTGATTTGAAATTATCATTAGTATGTGGTAGTATTAAGCTCTACTACTCTTATTTACCCTTCAAATATCTTAAAAATTGGATCCATTGAGAAAAATTAGAACGCATTCGGACCAGAACGAAACTGTGAAAATTTTGCCTTGGGCGCCGACGGCACCCTCAACGCCGCCAACAGTGGGTTTTCCCCAAGAGTCCAGGTAAAATTAATACAGAGGCTTGCCGACGGCGCCATTGACTCCGCCGACAACGAGACCGGCAAATTGGCGGTTACTTGGGTTCAAATGGCAGTTTTTGGTGGTTTTTAGGCTGGAATTGTCTTTTTAAACTTAAAAATTCAATTCCTAGTTCATATTTTCCCTCCAAAAATGCAGTGAAACTCCACCAATTTCATTCCTATGGCGTCCAATTCCCCTGATAATCCCAGAATGCGAGTTTTCAATTGGGAAAGTTTATTATTGCGGACGCGCAGCGAATCTTCAACAAGTTACTGATGAAGAAAAGATTGATCAAGGAACGAGGATTTGCAAATCACAGGTTGAATAATCCCACAATGGATATTGAAGAAGTATCATCCCGATCCACCTGCTGATCAAGACGATGAAGATATAGCTTGGGATTTTAATATTTAATGAAGTTGATGTACTTATATTTGTACTTTTATTTCTGTAATCTTTTTGTAATATAAATGGATGTTTATGTATTTGGACCTTCATTTTTATTATTTTGTGTACTTGGATAATTTTAATAGTGTTATAGTTAAATGTGCTTTTGTAGTTTAATAGATGTTGAGTAATATTATGGATTGTAATATAATGTGATTTTTATTTTTGCATTTTAATTGTTTTGTTTAGTACTGTGGTTGTGTTAGGAAATATTGTGCTTGTTTAATGTTTTAGTTTTATACTTATTTCAAAATGTTTTATTTAGTATTGTAATTGTGTTAGGAAATGTTGTGCTTGTTTAATGTTTTAGTTTTATACTTATTTCAAAATTTCAATACCCAGAAATTCCACTAATGATTTATATGTGTAGAAAGCTCCTAGTATTACAGACCAGGTGAAGTAGAAAAGTTGAGAAGGCCTGCAAAAATTTCAGGATGATGAATATGCATACAATACCGAGGTATGATTTATATTTATAGTTTTTCTTTCCACTTGTATTATTTCATATTTAAAAATTTAAGTTTGGGGGAGAGAAGAAAATGATTAACTGTTAGATGTCCTCTATTTCAATATTTTCAAAAATTATTTATATGATTTTATGTAGTCAATTTAATTCAGGTAACTATCTTTTTGTAGCTATTTAATTATTATGGTAGATTTAAAGAAATAATTTTGTATTGAAAATTAATTTTGTAACTTAAGATATTTAGTATAAGAGAATAAGATTATAGTTAACTATTATAACAAAAATTAATTTTGTAACTTAAGATATTTAGTATAAGAGAATAAGATTATAGTTAACTATTTAAAGTAAAAATAAAAAATAATATTGTAACTTAAGATATTTAGTATAAGAGAATAAGATTATAGTTAACTATTTAAAGTAAAGGACACTATATTTTGAAGTGTTAATAATCTGGAAATTTATTTGAGAAGAAAAGATTGGGGCTCAATGATGTAAAAGCTATGATTATATTTTGAAGTATTAAGAATATAGAAATTCATTTGAGAAGAAAAGATTGGGGCTCAATGATGTAAAAATTATGAAATATTTATAATTTGAAGTATTAAGAATCTGAAAATTCATTTGAGAAGAAAAGATTGAGGCTCAATGATGTAAAAACTATGAAATATTTATAAGGAAATTCATTTAAGAAGAAAAGATTGGGGCTCAATGATGTAAAAACTATGAAATATTTATAAGGTGAATGAATGCTTTGAGTTTCAAATTTAAGGAAAGAAAAGTGAAGTTCAAAATCATTAAAGGCTATCCAGCATAGTAATCCTCACTTGAAAAAGGAAAAAAAAAGGATTGAAAATAATCCCTGAAATGAAAAGAAAAATATATAGGATTGAAAGCAATCCAAATGAAAAAGAGAAAAGAAAGAAAAAAAAAAAGAAAAATATATAGGATTGAAAGCAATCCAAATGAAAAAGAGAAAAGAAAGAAAAAAAACTGGAAGTGAGGAGAAGCTTGAGGATATGCCTAATAAAAAATTGGCTTCACTAGACCTATGTGACATTCCTGAACTTATATTTATGGAATAGGTCTTTTAGTAGTAGAGATCTCATGAAGTTCCTATCTTTTGGATATTCTAAGTGACTTAATATTGCTACATATAGTCATTCTTGAAATGAATAGAAGACTAGAACTCTTAAACTTGATGACTAAATAATCTTGTGAATTGAGTTAATTTAATTGCTTGAATTTTTTCTGAAAATCTCACTATGATATTTATTTAAATCAATAGTATTTCTAAATTAAAACTTTACTGCAGTAGATCATAACTTTTATGTAGTACTCAAATTACTTGAGGACAAGTAATAGTTAAGTTTGGGGGATTTTAGCCAGAGGAGAAAATGTTGAGATTTTCATACCTATTTTATAATAATTTTAATGATATTGTACTTTAAAGAAATGTATTTTTAATGTTTTGTTGCAGGAATGACAAATTAGGGTCATTGGAGCAAAAAGATGCAAAAAGGAGCGAATTTGGAGCGAAAAGGACCAAAATGTGGAAATTTAACTAGGGCGCCGACGGCGCCCTCGACACCGCCGATGACAAGTTTTTCCCAAGGCTACAGGATAAAATTCTCCAGAATTCTACCGATGGCGAGCTCGGTGGTTCTGCCTACTCAAGCTTTGGATAATGCAAAATTTTGAAGGGATGCTTAGACAACTCTTGGGAAAGCTCATCCACAACTTTAAAAGACTATTTTTGCCAAAAATTGGAAGAAGCTGGAAGAGGGGAGACTTAAAATTGAAGTGTAACCAAGTGTAGAGAGTCTAATTTTTAAGGAATTCTTTGAGAGATTGTAAGGGTGGAGGGAAAGTGAGAGATTTCTTCCTCCTTGCTGTTTCAAAGAGGAATTATGTGTGCTGTAAAGAAAGGAAGAGATTCAGATGAACTTCGAGTAGTGTTCTTGGGGAGAAATTAGAGATAAGTTATTTACTTTTTGTAGTTTGTATGCCTTTGATTTTCTATATGAATTCTGAGTTTTGTTGTGTTTTCCCTATGAGATATGAGTTGTTTTCTCTGTCTTTTTCCTTGTCTCGAGATTTGTGAAATGGTGATTTGAATTGGTGAAGCCATGAAAATGTCTAAGAAATTGTGATGATCTTTTCACTTTAATCTTAATTTAATTTCAATCTGACCAATTGATTTGTTAAAATATGTTGAGTTTTACAACTAAAGTTAAGATTACATCCAAGATTCAGTAAACCCTTGGAAGTTGGTTACAAATAAATAGGGAAATAGTATTATCGGGCGTAGAATTGGAGATTTTAGAGTGACAGACTAAAATCCCCAATTCAATCCTATATTTGGGTGCTGAAGTGTAGATGTTAGCCCTCAGGTGAGGGGAATGTAGGAGCTCCAAAATGAGAGCCGATATCCTCCCAGCCTAGCCGTAGATTTAGTATACAAGCGTAGGATTAGTCAATGTTCTATATGCCTCAAAGAAAGGGTAAAGAATAGGTATGCTCCTATTTGACACAATATACTTTGAACTAATTAACTTTATCCATTCATTATAATTTTTTGACAAGGAGAATGATGCTTTCTTATATTGAATATCACATTTAAACCTTTATTAGTATCATTAGTTATTGAATATTTATTAAAATTACATATTTATTTTAACTGTCTATTAGTGACAGATAAACAAATTGAACTACATTGTTGCGATTAAAGTATTGCTTTTCTAAAATCTTAGTTCGCAATTCTAAACTACTCCCTATGGGATTGATATCTAGGACTACATTAGAGCCCTATATTACTTGAGCGATACGTATACATGCGTTGATAAGTGTGACTTTACAATTATTGAAGATTTATTACGTCCATATTTAACTTATATTTTTAAGAATATATAAAGTCACCGGTCAAAGGCAGGATTCAAAAAGAGATTGAAGTAGAGAGAGAAGAAATTGAAGAATCAAAAGAAGACGCTTTGAAAGGTTCTGAAAGACCTATTCCTCCACCAAAAATTGAGTTAGAAAAACCACCACCATCATTTCCTCAGAGACTTCGACAATAGAAGTTGGATAAGCAATTTTCAAAATTTTTGGAAATATTTAAGAAGCTTACAATTAATATTTGTCAACAAAAGTTGGATAAGCAATTTTCAAAATTTCTGGAAATATTTAAGAAGCTTATAATTAATATTCCTATTAGTTGAAGCCTTATAACAAATGTCGAGCTATATAAATGTTGATGAAGGATATTCTCAATAGAAAAAGGAAGTTTGAAGATAATGAGACTGTTGAATTTAGTGAGGAGTGCAGTGCTATAATTCAGAAGAAACTTTCTGAAAAGCTTAAAGATCCTAGTAGCTTTACAATTCCATGTGTAATAGAAGACAGATTTTATGGGAAAGATTTATGTGATTTAGTTGCAAGCATTAAACTTATGTCATTATCAATATTTAAAAGATTGGGATTAGGAGAAATAACCCCTTCTATTGTAATTCTACAGTTAGTAAATCATTCAATAACCTATCCTAAAGGAGTTATAGAAGATGTCCTAGTGAAAGTGGATCAATTTATCATTCCTGTTGATTTCATTGTGCTAAGCATATGGAGGAAGATAAAGAGATACTTATCATTTTAGGGAGACCTTTCCTAGCCACAGAAGGACAAAGATAAAGAGATACCTATCATTTTGGGGAGACATTTCCTAGCCACAAGAAGAGCAATGATGATACCTATCATTTTGAGGAGACCTTTCTTAGCCACAGGAAGAGCAATGATGATGTGAAAAAAAGGAGATTTAACAATGCGCGTGGGAGGCATTTCCTAGAAACAAGAAGAGCAATGATAGATGAGAAGAAAGGGGAATTAATAATGAGCGTCAATAATCAAACTGTTACTTTTTACATTTCAAAATCAATGAATTACCTTGCAAAAGGTAAAGATGATGAATGTTATAGAATTGACGTTACAAGATATCTGAGCGAATGCAATTTCAAGACTACTTATGAAGAAAAATCTGAGGAAAAAGATTTGGAACATGAGTAAGAAGAGGAACAAGATCAATGTGTAAACCTTTTTAAGGAAGATTCAAGTTATGTTCAAGAAAGTTTTGAAATTTTAGATATGATAGACAAAAATAAATCATTTTGTCCATCTATTGAAAAACCTCTAGAACTTGAGTTGAAATTACTTTCTCAATATTTAAAATACGCCTTTTTAGGAGATTCCTCTACTTTACATGTTATAATTTCCTCGAAGTTAACAAGGGAATAAGAAGAAAAGCTGATGAAAAATCTGAAAAATTTTAAGAAAGCCTTCGGATGGACAATTGATGATATTGAAGGAATCAATCCTTCAATTTGTATGCATAGAATTAATTTGAAAGAAAACTGCAACCCAGGGCTGATCCACAAAGGAGATTAAATCTTGTTATGAAAGAAGTTGTTAAGAAAGAAATTATAAAGTGGTTAGATGCTAGAATTATCAACCCTGTTTCTGTTAGTGCATGGGTTAGTCCAATTCACTGTGTTTCTAAGAAAGGAGGAGTAACTGTAACTGTGAATGAGCATAATGAATTAATACCTACTAGACAATTTACAAGGTGGCAAATATGCATTGATTATAGAAAATTAAATCTTGTGACTAGGAAAGATCATTTTCCACTACCCTTTCTATATCAATAGCTGGATAAACTAGCTTGGCATAAATACTTTTGTTTTCTGGATGGATATACCGGTTATCACCAAATTCAAATATCTCTTTTGGGATCAAGAGAAAACAACGTTTACTAATCCTTATGGTACTTTTGCTTTTAGAAGAATGCCCTTTGGTTTATGTAATGCCCTTGCTACATTTTGAAGATGTATGATGGTAATTTTTTGTGATTTAATTGAAAAAGGAATTGAAGTCTTTATGGATGACTTTTCAGTATTTGTAAATTCGTTTGACTAATGTTTTGAACATTTATCTAAAGTTCTTAAGCGCTGTGAAGAAACAAATTTAGTCATTAACTAGAAAAAATTCTAATTTATGGTGGTAAGAGGAATAATATTAGGCCATCAAATATGAGAAAATGATATGGAAGTAGATCCTGCTAAAATCCAAGTGATCGCTAATTTACCTTATCCAACAAATGTAGAGAAAATTAGGAGTTTTTTACGACATGCTGGATTCACAGGCGATATTTTAAGGACTTTTGTTAGAATGCTAAAGCATTATGCCATTTACTAGACAAAGATGCAATTTTCAATTTTGATGAGGAATGCCTAATAGCTTTTGAATCATTAAAAGAAAAATTAATCACTGCACCAATCATAGTTTCACAAAATTGGGAAAAACCTTTTGAACTTATGTGTGATGCAAGTGATTATGCTATTGGAGCTATTTTAGGACATGATAAAATTTTCGAAGTTATTTACTATGCTAGTAAAACTCTTACTAAAACTCAAATTAATTATACAACAACTGAAAAAGTGTTATTAACAATAGTATATGCCTTTGATAAATTTAGATCATATTTGAGTGAAACACATTGTATGGTGCATACATATCATTCTGCTTTTAATTACTTAATGAAAAGAAGGATAATAAACCGAGACTTATAAGATGGACACTTCTTTTACAAAAAAATGATTTTGAAATAGTAGATCGGAAGGGAACTGAAAATCAAATTGTTGATCATTTGTCCAGGCTTGAATTAGAAAAACCACTCTGTTTTGAAAAAGAAATTAATGAACATTTTCCAGATGAAAAATTATTCACTGTAAATGAGTAGCGTTTTCCATGGTATGCTGACATTCTGAGCTATATTGTTAGTGATCTTAAACGCTATGGAATGACATACCAACAAATGAGGAAATTTATTTATGAAGCTAAGACTTACTTTTGGGATGAACCATATTTATATAAACAAGGAAAGGATCTGATCATTCGAAGATGTGTACTATTAGAAGAAACTTATGAAATTATCCAAAAATGTCATAATTCTAATTTTGGGGGACATTTTTGTGTTGATAAAATAACATATAAAATTCTACAATCTGGATTTTTTTGGCCTACAATTTTAAGAGATGTTAATGCTTTTATCAAAATTTATGATAAATGTTAAAGAGTAGGCAATATTTCTAGATAAAATGAGATGCCCCTAATTTATATGTTAGAAGTTGAAATATTTGATGTTTGGGGATTAGATTTCAAGAGACCATTTATACCATCTCTTAGAAATTTATATATTCTGTTAGCAATGGACTATGTATCCAAATGGATAGAAGTTGTTGCTTTACCTTGATGTGATGTTGAAAGTGCTGCAAAATTTTTGAAAGTGAACATATTTTGTAGATTTGGGATGCTGTGAGTTATCATTTCTGATGGGGAAGTCATTTCAAAAATGCCATTATGGAGAAGTTAATAAAAAATATCATATAAATTATAGGATTGCTACTTCTTATCATCCTCAGATAAGTGGTTTGGCTAACTTATCCTATTGAGAGATTAAAAGAATTATGAAAAAATTTGTTAATCCAACAAAAATGGATTGGTGAGTCAAACTTGACTATGCTTTGTTGGCTTATAGGACTGCATATATAACTCCTATAGGAATGTCCCCATATAGGCTAATATTTGGGAAAGATTATCACTTACCAGTTGAACTTGAGCATAAAGCATAATGGGTTATTAAAGAGTTCAATTATAATTTAAAAGATGCTGGTGAGAAAAGATTGTTACAATTAAAATAATTAAAGAGTTCAATTATAATTTGAAAGATGCTGGTGAGAAAAGATTATTGCAATTAAATGAATTAAAGAGTTCAATTATAATTTGAAAGATGCTAGTGAGAAAAGATTGTTACAATTAAATGAGCTTGAAAAGATAAAGAATGAATCTTATGAGAGTGCCAAGATTTATAAAGAAAAGATGAAGATGTGGCATGATCGAAACAATGGATCTTATGAGAGTGCTAAGATTTATAAAGAAAATATGAAAATGTGACATGATCGAAAGATTCTTACTAAAAATTTCCTGTCAGGGCAATAAGTTTTGCTATATAATGCAAGGTTAAGATTATTTCCAGGCAAACTTAAGTACAGGTGGATGGGCCCATTTGTTGTGATAAAAGTTTATCTTTATGGAGCTATGGATATTAAAGATCCTAATTTCGAGAAAATTTTTAAAGTGAATGGACATAGACTGGGACCTTATTATATAGAGGATCAGCATAAATATAATGATGGAATGATGTTGGGTCAACAAGAATGATGGTTACATCAGGCTGACGACGTAAAACGATGCACTTTGTGGGAGGTAACCCATAATTATCAGTGTGTTTTTCTTTTTTTGTTGTTTTGAGTCTGATTAAGAAATTTGGGGTAGTATTTTTGAATTTATTATGTGCTAGTAATGATTTTTTGACTTTATTTAGTAACCTAGACATGTTAGAATGAGAATTTGGATGTTAAGTTGACTAGCACAAAAACGTGCACTAGCGCTTAAGCGCCAGATTCGACGCTTAAGCACGACAATTTAATCACATGTGAAAATTTTGATTTCTAGAGTGAGAGCTAGTATCTTCCCTGCCTGGTCGGTCTTCAAAACTATTCAAACTTTAAATTAACCAATGTTCTTTATAGCATCTCTAGTAAGGGTAAAGAATGTTTTTTATTTGGCACAACACAATTTGCATACTTTCACAACAGAATTCCTATACTTATTACTGATTCAAACACAACACAAATGACATACTTCCACAACAGAATTCATATACTTATTACTGATTCATGATAAGAAGAAAGATATTTTTATACTTTCACAACAGAATTCCTATACTTATTACTGATTCATGATAAGAAGAAAGATATTTTCAAACACAATTTGCATACTTTCACAACAGAATTCTTATACTTATTACTGATTCATGATAAGAAGAAAGATATTTTCATATTAAATACTTCTCTTCTAGAAAAACTTTAATTATCTTTTTACTGTTTTGTTAAAATATCAAAAATATCAAAAATATTTTAATTTTTAAATTCTTGCAGAAATTATTTTTAGTTTAAGTAATTGTCTTCTTAAAAACATAAAAACTTTTAAAAAGTGCATATTGCGTAATCTCCCCTGTGGGTTTGATATTTAGGTCTTAAACGAAATGTCCTATATTACTTGATAATGATACGTATACTTGCGTAGTATCACAATATAAATATATATAAATTAAAAAGTTAAATTCTTATTTTTATTCAGAATGAAGTTTTTGGTTTTGTTGCAAAATAAAAAAATATAAGTGAAAAATACCATTAGAACTATTGATATACTGTGCATAAGCATTAAGTTTTCAGGGATCAAGTTTTTGGAACCATTTCCGGGGATTAAAATCATCAAGTAGTGGTGTTAACTTCATAAATCTTTACATATACAAAATATCGGGATCATGCCACGACAGCAGTAGTCTTGGCTTTCTTGTATGAAGAGAAGCCAGGAAGACAATTCAGGTCAAATTCAGCAGACGGCTCCTGAATTTTTGGAGCGGGGATTTTCTTCACGACAAACGGAGCCTTCCCGAGGATAACCTTGAGGTCTTCAAATCCGGCTCCAAACTTAATGGTGGGAGCAACGTTGTGAGCTTCATGGCTTGTTGGCATGTTGCAAGAAAAGGTCAGCGTTGGGTAGGCCATTGTAGCTGCTTTAAAATAAAAAGTTTTGGGGTTAGCTATGTGGCCAAAACCTTGTAATCTTTAGTGCAAGCACTGAAAATTTACAAAGATTGGTTTGTAGACTAGGTAAGTCTTATGTTATAGGAATTTAAAATTTTTATTAAAAAGGTAATTTGAAAGTAGAAAAATTTAATTAATATAAGAAAATTTTAAAGCGCGCGCAGAACAACACAATTTGATTTAATTTGCAAAATAGCAAATCAGATTTGGAAGGGAGATGTGAAGTGTTTAGGACGCGGTGCGGGACCCATTTAGCAACTCATAATGCTAAGGTGGAACTAGTCCACCAACACACCTAATGGGGTCCGACACCACATGAAGATTTAAATTTCTTAATGGCCTCCTGAACCCCTCTATTCAAAGGTGATCGGACATACAGTCCTGAAGTCCAAAGAGTTGGCTGTACTTTCCCAAAATAGAAATAGGTAAAATATGTCAATGGAAGAAGAGTAATTTGGTCCAAGAGAGACATTGACACATTACCGATGTGTTAAGATAATATTTCCTTATTTAAATGGAAAGAAAAACTTGTCCCCAGCGGAGTCGCCAGAAGCTGTTGGCACTATTTTGGTTTGGGAGTTGCCAGTAAGAAGCTTGTCTGCATTCTTTCGGGGATGGTTTGGTTGTGGGGTTGCCCGTAAGAAGCCGTCGATCACCGGAATCAAAATCCCGTCGCCCGCTTCGGAAGGATGTTGAAGTATAAAATCAAACTGACCGCATATTTTTTGTAGTTTTAAAATGAAAAAGCACTGTACCTCAAATCATGTATCTATCCCAAAGGATAAACATAAGAATTGAGGATGAGGCTCGATCAAATAAACTAAGGAAAGTATGACGTCCGTTTGGTCTGCATTGTATTTGCCGACAAATTCCCCTATTTAATATAAAGGAATAAATAGGGTTTATATTAAGCTGGGAGGATGAGGCTCGATCAAATAAACTAAGGAAAGTATGACGTCCGTTTGGTCTACGAAACCTTGATGAGGTTTGATCAAATAAACTAAGGAAAGTATGACGTCCGTTTGGTCTGCGAAACCTTTGTATTTGCCAACAAGTTCCCTTATTTAATATAAAGGATTAAATAGGGTTTATATTAAGTTGGGTTCAGACATGACCAAATAAACTAAGGAAAGTATGACGTCCGTTTGGTCTGTGAAACCTTTGTATTTGCCGACAAACCCCTATTTAATATAAAGGGTTAAATAGGGTTTATATTAAGCTGGGTTCGGACATGCTTCCTATTCTTATTTAATATAAATGATTAAATAGGGTTTATATTAAGCTGAGTTCAAACATGCTTCCTATAAGGGCAAGCCCCTATAGTTAATTACATTCTATTTAATATAAATGATTAAATAGGGTTTATATTAAGCTGGGTTCGGACATGCTTCATATAAATTTAATATAGGAATTAAATAGGGTTTATATTAAGCTGGGTTCGGACATCCTTCCTATAAGGGCAAGCCCCTATTGGCGTCCGTTTGGTCTGCGAAACCTTTGTATTTGCCGACAAGTTCCCCTATTTAATATAAATGATTAAATATGTTTATATTAAGCTGGGTTCGGACAGACTTTTTATAAGGGAAAGCCCCTCTAGTTAATTACATCCGAAATGACCAAAGTCACTTAAGAAGACTCTCGATAAAAATCAAGAAATATTATCTTCAAGAAATTTCAAAGGGTATGACTCTTCAATGAAATCGGATGTAGAGGTGTGAAAGGGGATTGGTTCAAATTTGGAACATTTTATTGTAGAATCCAAAGGAAGAAGGACTAGGGGATGTCATGGATCCAGAGGAGAACTCCGGTAACTTCCCAAGCTATCCTAAAGTTTGGCTTCAGTTTTGAAGAGAAATATTTTAAGTGTTTCATCCTGCAAATTTTATTAGTTAGGGCTTACATTCGTGTGAAGATCACGCAAATAGCCTGAAAGATATGAGGATTTAGGTTGTGACAAATGACAACCTCGAAATTAAATATTTAGGTGTTTCATCCTGCCAATTTTATTAGTTAGGGCTTACATTCGTGTGAAATGATGTTTAAGTGTTTTCATCCTGCAAATTTTATTAGTTAGGGCTTACATTCATGTGAAATGATCACTACAAATAGCTTGAAAGATATGAGGATTTAGGTCGTGACAAACGACAACCTCGGAATCCTAAG
>JXCR01022088.1:81679-93657 GCA_002079205.1 Phalaenopsis hybrid cultivar
TTTTTAAGCTTTGAAAATAAATATCTTTATTTAGAATATCAAAAAAATATTATGATTGTTCCTAAGTGATTATGAAACAATTTAGAATATTTCCATGAGTTTTATTATTTTTATGATTTTTATGAATTTTTAATTATTTAAATACTTAAAATAGGCCAAAAATTAAGTTTTTATTTAAAATATTATTTTATTTTTATAAAATATCCCTGATCACAGAGAACTCAAAAAACTAAGTTTTATAATTTTTTGAGTTATATTTTGATTTTTAAGAATCATTTAAATGTTAAGAGTGGTATTTATCTTTAAAAATCAATTTAAGTTATTGAATGAACTCAAAATATTTTGAAACTTTTATCATGAGTTCTCTGGATCATAAATCACAATGAAGATAAAAAATCAAGTCATTTAAATGTTTGTATTATCCAAACTTAATTATCTTAGTGATTCAGTATTTGAAAAATTTAAGGATGTTTTAAATGACTTGACCTATGAAATTATTTTCAAAGGTTTCTCTGGTTATGGTAGATCTTCCAAAATTTTCTTAAGATTTTATAATCAATATGGTAATTTCCATTATTTCAAGGAAATAATGTGAAATAACTTGAAAAAGATGGATCTCTATATAGGAACCTCCTCTGACTTTGAAAAAATCAGAGAATATTTCCCCTTAGAGAGGCTACAATATGTCAAAATTTCAAGCGAAGGTGATGTGTCAATATGAATGGAGAATCAAATGATTCAAAATAGGGTTTAATTATATAAAAATAAAATATGCACCAAATGGACTTGAAAATTATTCCACATTATTCCCCTCTGTTCACTGAATAAGAGGGTATTTTTATTTTATTTTTGTGATTTTTCTACACAAATTTATGTATTTTCTAAGTTAAGGGTATTNTATAAAGAGATTACATTGAAAAGGTCCCCTATCTAGAAACCAAAATACAAAGTGACTCACACCTAATGAGGGTGACCTATCCACAAAAAAAATTAAAGGAAAACAAAAAGCTAATTATAAATATCTTTTGACAAAATGGAAATCCCTGAAACAAAGGGGAACTGCCAAAGAAAAAGGGAAAAATAAAAGTAAACTTTCAGTTGGTAGACACTGAATCCATTAATCTTTTTGGTTTGCAATTTTGAAATGTGGGACATCAATCTTATCTCCCTGCAGTAGGAAATGGAGGGCAGGAGGATGATTAGCAGCAATTATTATATCATCAGAACTTAGACATTGTTTGGCTAGCCAATTGGCAAGCTAGTTTCCTTCCTTGTAGATGAAAGTAAAAATGATATGAAGCTGTGGAGTTAGATCTCTAATATTTTGAATCCAAAAGGAGTAGTTCCAAGGCGATTCTTCCACATAACCCAATAGATTTAGTACAATAGCAGAATCCACTTCTATCCATAAATTATACCAACCAGTCTTAATAGCAATTGTTATAGCCCAGTAAACAACAAGAAGTTATGTTTCAATTACATGAATAACCATTACAGGTGTATGGAAATATAGTAAACAATTTCCAAGATGATTTCTGTAGATTCCCCCCACTCCAGCTCCTTTTTTTGTAAAACTTCCATCAGTATTTATCTTCACAGTATATTTCTCAGGAGGTTTCCAAAAAACTTTGTAGATTTGAATAGGATTAACCTTTTTAGATAAATAAAGGTTTGATGTATTAGGAAATCTTTTGAATTTGATCATCTTATGTAAATAAGAAATACTATTTCTTACAATCTTATCGATGTTAGGTATGGTGTCTTCAAACTTCACCTTGTTTCTTTCCATCCATATGAACCAAGCTAACATTAAAGGTACTGTAGCATAATTCCTCTTATGCTAGTTCTGCTAGCAGGTATTTAATCTGTCCAAAGTAAGTTTGTTTACTTCAATATTCAGATGTATCAGCAGCTGATGCCAAACTTGTTGCACAAAACTACATTAAAAAAAGAGGTGTAACAAGGATTCCTCATTCTGCAGACATAGCCAGCATTTGGAAGGACCCCTCAAACCTTTTAGCTTGAGTATATCATCAGTTGGTAAAAGGTTCTAGAATATCCTCCAGTAGAGAAATGACATAGAAGGGGATAAAAGTTTATTCCAGATAAAAGCTCCCCAAGACATTTTCTCGCAAAAGTAGAGTTTAGAGTAGATGGCTTTAGTGAGACTTTGCTTTGAGAAGGTTTGCCAAACAGTTTTATCAGCTTTATTTCTATCAAACCTTATGCTAACCACTTTTATGACAGAATGTTCTTGCAAAATATTGGATAGTTTAAGGATAGACCAATTTTTCCCTTCCCAGTAATCAATAAATTTAAGATCATGATTTTGGGTAGTAGAAATTGGTGATAGCCAGTCTTTGGGCACAAATTATCAAGGCAAAAACTGATGTCTCATTTTCCCAAGTCCTAAAGATAGAGTTCTTCAGCATTTTTTCTTATCTTCGGCATCTTCACCCAAGTTTTAGAGTCGCCAATTTTTCTAACAACAAGAGTGGGATGTTGGTCCCTGCAATATTTGCCCCTCATGAATTTAGCCCACAAGGAGGATTGAGCTCTGAATTTGATCCAAATTTTACACAAATTGATTTGGAGTAATTGGTGTAAGCCCTTGAAGCCAATGTCCCCAGCCAATTGTGGTTTAGCCACCTTTTGCCAGGAAGCCCAATGCATTTGTTGTCTTTGCCCAGAAATCTGTTAAAAGCTTTTTCTAATTAAATTTGAGTACTTTTCTTGATATTTTGCATCTGTAGAATGAATGAGGGAAAGGTTGTGAGAATACTTTTCAACAATGTAATTCTTCCCCCATTAGATAAAAATGATTGAGTCCACTCATTGAGAAAAGAAGAGATCTTGCTAATAACTTCCTCAAACTGTATTGGCTTAGTTATGCCAGTAAGAAGGACTCCTAAATATTTGATAGGAAGCTGGGAACTTGAAAAACCAGTGTAGTTGAAAGCCCATTATTAACAGTAGGGGAAGCATGCTTATTAAAAATCCGGTGGCATTTTTCAGGATTATAGTACATCCCAGAATGTGCTTGAAATTTTTGAAGACTTTGGAACACTTTCTTCACAACATTCTTATGGGTATTAGAGAATACCATAATATCATCAGCAGAAAGTAAGTGATATATAGCAATGTTAGATCTACGGTGGTATCTAGTGTAGCTTTAGTTCAGAAGGGCTGCATCAAGCATTCTAGACAGATAGTCTATAGCCAGTATGAAAATAGTAGGGGATAGGGGAACCCCTTGTTTCAAACCTCTGGCAGCAGTGAATGACCCCCACTCTTTCCCATTAATTATAATGGAATGATCATTGTTGTGTAGCAATCTCAGTATAAGTTGGCAGAATTCAGGCTTAAAACCTCTAGTTAAAAGAATGTCCAAGATAAATTTTCAACTGATAGTATCATATGCCTTTCTTATATCCATCTTGTAAATCAAGTTACCTCCTATGCAAGGCTTGTTTAGATCCTGTAGTAGTTCCTGTGCCAAAGAGTGTTATCAATGATGGACCTACCCTTAACAAAAGCAGCTTGGCTGGGTTCTATAATACAATCAAGATGGGGCTGGAGTCTATTGACAATAATTTTACTTATAGCTTTACTGAGTACAATAGTTAAACATATTGGCTTGAAATGGTCCCAAGTTTTTTGAATACCTAATTTGGGAACTAGTACATAAGTGGAAGAACTAAAGTATTAGGGGAGGTTATTTCCTTGAAAGAAACTAGCCACTGCTGTAATAACATCAGATTTAATGGTATTCCAAAATTTCTTGTAAAACTTAGTAGTAAATCCATATGTCGGCGTTATTTCGGGGATGGTTTAGTTGTGGGGTTGCCCGTAAGAAGCTGTCGGTCACCAGAATCAAAATCCCGTGGCCCGCTTCGGAAGGACGTTGAGGTATGAAATCAAACTAACCCCATATTTTTTGTAGTTTAAAATGAAAGAGCACTGTACCTCAAATCATGTATCTATCCCGAAGGATAAACACAAGAATTGAGGATGTGGCTCGATCAAATAAACTAAGGAAAGTATGACATCCGTTTGGTCTGCAAAACCTTTGTATTTGCCGACAAGTTTCCTTATTTAATATAAATGATTAAATAGGGTTTATATTAAGTTGGGTTCGGACATGCTTCCTATAAGAGCAAGCCCCTATAGTTAATTACATCCTAAATGACCAAAGTCACTTAAGAAGACTCTCGATAAAAATCAGGAAATTTTATCTTCAAGGAATTTCAAAGAGTAGGACTCTTCAACGAAATCAGACGTAGAGGTGTGAAAGGGGATTGGTTCAAATTTGGAATATTTTATTGTAGAATCCAAAATAAGAAGGACTAGGGGATGTCATGGATCCAGAGGAGAACTCCGGTGACTTCCCAAGCTATTCTAATGTTTGGCTTGAATTTTGAGGAGAAATATTTTAAGTGTTTCATCCTGCAAATTTTATTAGTTAGGGCTTACCACACAAATAGCCTGGAAGATGTGAGGATTTAGGTCGTGACAAATGACAACCTCGGAATCCTTGATCCTAAGACGAGTTAGGGCTTATATTGTATAGTAGGGCTATGCAAAGGCCTAAAGATAAGGTGATTTACGTTGCATAAGCAAGCAACCTCGAAGTCTTATGGCTTTGTTGTTTAAGTCTAAAGAATGAGTTAGGGCTTATATTATATAACAGGGCTATACAAAGGCCTAAAGATAAGGTGAGGATTTATGAGTTAGGGCTTATATTGTATAGCAGGGCTATACAAAGGCCTAAAGATAAGGTGAGGATTTATGTGTTAGGGCTTATATTGTATAGCAGGGCTATGCAAAGGCCTAAAGATAAGGTGAGGATTTACGTTTAGGGCTTATATTGTATAGCAGGGCTATGCAAAGGCCTAAAGATAAGGTGAGGATTTACGTTTTAGGGCTTATATTGTATAGCAGGGCTATACAAAGGCCTAAAGATAAGGTGAGGATTTACGTTGCAATAAAAACAACCTCAAAGTCCTATGGCTTTGTTGCTTAAGTTTAAGGAAGGAAGATTGGTTTAGCTATCAAAGTCCTATGGCTTTGTTGTTTAAGTCTAAGGAAGAAAGATTGGGTTAGCTGGGGAAGAGGTCCTATGGCTTTGTTGTTTAAGTCTAAGGAAGAAAGATTGGTTTAGCTGGGGAAGATAGGGTTCGGCTATGCAAAGGCCTAAAGATAAGGTGAGGATTTACGTTGCATAAGCAAGCAACCTCAAAGGGTTTAAGTCTAAGGAAGGAAGATTGGTTTAGCTGAGGAAGACAGGTTTTGCTGTTGAAGATGAGTTAGGGCTTATATTGTATAGCAGGGCTACACAAAGGCCTAAAGATAAGGTGAGGATTTATGTTGCATAAGCAAGCAACCTTGAAGTCCTATGTATTTATTGTTTAAGTCTAAGGAAGGAAGATTGGTTTAGCTGGGGAAGACAGGTTTTTCTATTGAAGAACTGTTTAAGTCTAAGGAAGGAAGATTGGTTTAGCTGGGGAAGAAAGGTTTTGCTGTTGAAGACAGTCTAAGGAAGGAAGATTGGTTTAGCTAGGGAATATAGATTTTGTTGTTGAAGATGGTCATGCTGCCCACCATGCTAGCTCCAAGCTCCTGCTGCGACGATTTTGAGTTATCTAGTGTGTCAAGTTATAATATCAAATCAGGTGGCCTTATGGTTTAAGTTCTTTAAATTTTATGAGGGCATAATAAATTTGATTAGTGTGACACTGGTTAGGATCCTACGGTTCCCTTATTCCGGTATCACTATTTTCTATTGGATTCACTTAGTCCAAATGAACTTATCAAATCCAACTTAATGAGTTCCATAATTTTATTTAAACTGTGGGAAGCCTCATTAGCAACCATACATTACCTCCTCCGAGGGGTTCCCGATCATCCGATAGAGACATCTTAATTTAATTGAAGTTGTGGTTTTGTGTGATGTTTGTGTCTTTGAATTGTTTTATATTTTGAATGTTGTGGGGGTGAATTTTATCTTGGTTGATTTTAGTTTTAGTCGATCATCAAATAGAGACATCTTAATTAAGTTAAAGTTGTGGTTTTATATGATGTTTGTGATTAAATTTTGGTTGTTTTATATTTTGAATGCTGTGGCGGTGAATTTTATCTTGGTTAATTTTTAATTTTGGTTTTGGGTTATGGTTATGGTTAACATGCAAGTNAAAACTTTAATCCTAATTGGGCTTAGTGGAGCTTCAAGGATGTTCGATATAATTATGTTTATTTCTCTAATCCTTTTTTTAGTCAATTTTGATTTTAGTGGTGTTTTAAGGATGTTTGATATAATTATGTTTATTTCTCTAATCCTCATTTAGTCAATTTTGATTTGGCTTAAGTCACACTAACTCTTTAAGGCCTAAGTGGGTGTCTTAATTAATTTTGAGAAGGGTTAAACTTTAGTTGTTCATGATTCATGATTTGGATTTTATTTGAAAATCAAAATAGGGGTATTAAATTGATTAGTTATTGACTTCAAAATTCATACCCCTAAGTCCACGATCATTTAATCTTAATAAACTTCCAAACTTTAATAATTTAGAAATTTATTAATCTTAATTGAGAAAGAAAGATTGATTTCTACCAATTAACCCCTTTGTGTTTCAAACATCAAATAAATTGATTAAGATTAGAGGTTAATTCTTACCAATTAACCCCTTTGTGTTTCAAACATCAAGTGAATTGATTAAGATTAGAGGTTACCCATTCCCCTCCTTGAATTAAGCCTAAATGTTAATTAAGGCAAAATTTCCAAAATTACACATTTGCCCATAAGCTTGACTTAAGCCTAAATGTTAAAATTAAGGCTAAGCATCAAATAAATTATTTAAGATCAGAGGTTACCCATTCCCCTCCTTGACTTAAGCCTAAATGTTAATTAAGGCAAGATTTCCAAAATTGCACATATTCCCCTAAGGCCTTGAATTAATCCTAAATGTTAATTAAGGCAAAATTTCCAAAATTACACATTTGCCCCTAAGGCTCTTTAACACTTCATAAATTTAGTAAAATTAAATTCAAATGACTTTGAAATTTTTATCCTACCTCATTCATGGGTCAATTAAGACAAATTCAATTTCAATGACTTTGAAATTTTTATCCTACCTCATTCATGGGTCAATTGAAACATCAGAGGAGAAAATATGATTTTTAAAAATTTAATTTTATTTTTTATCCTACCTCATTCATGGGTCAATTGAGACATCAGAGGAGAAAATGTGATTTTTAATTTTCTCCTACCTCATTCATGGGTCGATTAAGACATCAGAGGAGAAAATGTGATTTTTCAAAATTTAAATCATACCTCATTAATGGGTCAATTGAGATATCAGAGGAGAAAATGTGATTTTTCAAAATTTAATTTAATTTATATAATTATTTTAATGTAAGAATAGGATTTTTTAAAGAAAATCCCTAACTTGACCAAGGTAAATTATAATCCCTTGAAATTTTTACTGGAGGTATACCTAGACTAGATAAGCCTTGGGACTAGATTTCATGATTTTTTAAAATCATTGTGATTTACTAGAATTAATTTAAGTTCTGGGATATTTAATAAAAATAAAATATTTTAGGTGGTGAAAATTAAGTTTTGTATTTTTGGAAAATATTCCTAAGGTCAGAGGACTTAGAGGAGAAAATGTTATATTTTTTTGATTTTTTCTTGATTTATTGGAATTATTTTAGTGAAAACTCATTTTTAGCCTTTTTAAAAAATTATTTTTAAGCTTTGAAAATAAATATCTTTATTTATAAAATCAGAAAAAAATATTCTGATTATTCCTAAGTGATTATAAAACAATTTAGAACATTTCCATGAGTTTTATTATTTTTATGATTTTTATGAATTTTTAATTGAGCAATTTAGAACATTTCCATGAGTTTTATTATTTTTGTGATTTTTATGAATTTTTAATTATTCAACTACTTAATATAGGCCAAAAATTAAGTTTTTATTTTAAAATATTATTTTATTTTTATAAAATATCCCTGATCACAGAGAACTCAAAAAACTAAATTTCATAATATTTTGAGTTATATTTTGATTTTTAAAAATTATTTAAGTGTTAAGTGTGATATTTATCTTTGAAAATCAATTTAAGTTATTAAATGAACTCAAAATATTTTGAAACTTTTATGATGAGTTCTTTCGGAGATAAAAAATCAAGTCATTTAAATGTTTATATTTTTTCAAAATTAATTATCTTAGTGATTTAGTATAAGATCAAAAATCAAGTCATTTAAATATTTATATTTTTCAAAATCAATTATCTTAATGATTTAATGTTTGTAAAATTTAAGGACATTTTATGTAACTTGACCCATGAAATTATTTCCAAAGGTTTCTCTACTCATGGTAGACCTTCCAAAATTTTTTTGGGATTTTATAATCAATATGCGAATTTCCATGATTATTTCAAGGAAATAATGTGAAATAACTTGAAAAATATGGATCTGTATATAGGAACCTCCTCTGACTTTAGAAAAATCAGAGAATATTTCCCCTTACAGAGGCTACAATATGTCAAAATTTCAAGCCGAGGTGATGTGTCAATATGCATGGTGAATCAAATGATTCAAAACAGTGTTTAATTAATTAAAAAAGAATATACACCAAATGGACATGAAAATTATTCTACATTATTTTCCTCTATTCACTGAATAAGAGGGTATTTTTATTTTATTTTTGTGATTTTTCTACACAAAGTTATGTATTTTCTAAGTTAAGATATTCAAATAAATAGGAAAAAGCCCTATTTATCTATTTAAACAGCGCGTGCTGACTAGATCCTAAGCAGCTCCGAAGNCATTTTTAAATAAATAGGAAAAACCCCTATTTATCTAATTAAACAGCGCGTGCTGACTAGATCTTAGGCAGCTCCGAAGGTGGCGTGCTCTGGTTGGACGCTACCGTCCACGTAGCTGCTAACTCGGCCCGCTTTTTAAGTTCCGAAGTGCTGTCCAGCTCGATCTTCCCCGTCCATTTGATACACGCTTGATCGAACGGCTCCCCATCATCATCCCCGATGGAATGATCCCGTGCCCGTCCACACTAAAACGTTAAGATATCGGCCTAGACTCAACCAAATCACTTTGGGTTTGATCCTATGGACTCGTCTAAGTGAGACGATGGCCTAGACTCAACCAAATCACTTCGGGTTTGATCCTATGGACTCGTCTAAGCGAGACGAACATAATCTATACTGCTAAGGTACCATGAAATCAAGCTTAAGTAAATGAAGAATCAAAATAAGCTCAGGAGGAGGAGTTTTATACCTTTGCTCTGAGAAGGGAGCGGTTAAGATGACATGAAATCAAGCTTAAGTAAATGGAGAATCAAAATAAGCTCGGGAGGAGGAAATTAATATACCATGAAATCAAGCCTAAGTAAATGGAGAATCAAAATAAGCTCGGGAGGAGGAATTAATGTACCATGAAATCAAGCTTAAGTAAATGGAGAATCAAAAGAAGCTCGGGAGGAGGAGGAGTTTGAGGCCATAAAATCAAGCTTAAATAAATGGAGAATCAAAATAAGCTCGGGATAATGGGGAGTTTTATAGCCATGAAATTAAGCCATTGTAAATGGAGAGCTCGTAAAGGCTCGGGAGAGTGAGTGAGGGGTTTTGATCCTATGGACTCGTCTAAGTGAGACGAACATATCTATACGGTTAAGAGGCCATAAAAGTAAGCCATTACAAATGGAGAGCTTGTAAAGGCTCGGGAGAGTGAGTGAGGTTATACCTTTGCTGTAAATGGAGAATCAAAATAAGCTCGGGAGAAGGAGAAGTTTTATACCTTTTCTCTAAGAAGGGAGGCTTCGATCGTCTAAGTGAGGCGAACATAATCTATACTGCTAAGGTACCATGAAATCAAGCTTAAGTAAATGAAGAATCAAAATAAGCTCAGGAGGAGGAGTTTTATACCTTTGCTCTGAGAAGGGAGCGGTTAAGATGACATGAAATCAAGCTTAAGTAAATGGAGAATCAAAATAAGCTCGGGAGGAGGAAATTAATATACCATGAAATCAAGCCTAAGTAAATGGAGAATCAAAATAAGCTCGGGAGGAGGAATTAATGTACCATGAAATCAAGCTTAAGTAAATGGAGAATCAAAAGAAGCTCGGGAGGAGGAGGAGTTTGAGGCCATAAAATCAAGCTTAAATAAATGGAGAATCAAAATAAGCTCGGGATAATGGGGAGTTTTATAGCCATGAAATTAAGCCATTGTAAATGGAGAGCTCGTAAAGGCTCGGGAGAGTGAGTGAGGGGTTTTGATCCTATGGACTCGTCTAAGTGAGACGAACATATCTATACGGTTAAGAGGCCATAAAAGTAAGCCATTACAAATGGAGAGCTTGTAAAGGCTCGGGAGAGTGAGTGAGGTTATACCTTTGCGGCTTAAGTAAATAGAGAATCAAAATAAGCTCGGGAGGAGGAGGGGTTTTATACCTTTGCTTTGAGAAGGGAGGCTTCAATCAGAGGTGCTCGACACGTTTGTTGGGGTCCAAGGAGGCTAGGGATTAAGTCCCTGGTCTTGGTGTAAGGCCTAAGTATGAATTCGACTAAGGCCGGATTTTGGTGTTGGTCTAGAGCTATGGTAGAGGCTCTGTGGAAGGGGAATTTGATGGGGCTTTGGCTTCTTTCACTCTTGTGAATGTGTTGGTGAAGTTAATTTAAGTTTGGTGGACTGTGGAGGTTTTTTGGGTTCTGTCCTGGTTTCTGGTAAGGTTTCAAGCTCAAAGTTGAGCTCCGGCAATGAGGATGGGTGAGGAAAAATGGTTGGAATGCACTGAGGGGATCTTATGGAAGCTCTGTGTGAAGTTTGNAGATGGTCGTGCTGGCCCTCAAGCTAGCTCCAAGCTCCTACCGCGATGAGTTTGAGTTATCTATTGTGTCAAGTTATAATATCAAATCAGGTGGCCCTATGGTTAAAGTTCTTTAAATTTTTTGAGGGCATATTAAAGTTGATTGTAGCGACACCGATTAGGATCCTACGGTTCCCGTTCTAGCATCACTATTTTCTATTGGATTCACTTAGTCCAAATGAACTTACTAAACCCAACNACATCACTATTTTCTATTGGACTCACTTAGTCCAAATGAACTTATCAAACCCAACTTAATGAGTTCCATAATTTCATTTAAATTGTGGGAAGCCTCGTTAGCAAGTGTAGGTTACCTCCTCCGAGGGATTCCCGATTATCCAATAGAGACGTCTTAATTTAGTTGCAATTGTAGTTTTATGTGATGTTTGTGATTAAATGAATTGTTTTATATTTTGAATGTTGTGGGGGTGAATTTTATCTTGGTTGATTTTAGTTTTAGTCGATCATCAAATAGAGACATCTTAATTAAGTTAAAGTTGTGGTTTTATATGATGTTTGTGATTAAATTTTGCTGTTTTATATTTTGAATGTTGTGGTGTTGAATTTTATCTTGATTGATTTTTAATTTTTTTTTGGGTTATGGTTAACATGCAAGTTTGTGTAGGTAAATGCAAGCATGAAATATGTAAGGAAAAAGGCAGAAGAAAGACGGTACTATAAACTGTAAAAAACGTTCCTGGCGAGTCTTCTCGTTCCACCACTTGAAACTTGAAAATGCATGTGAGGGCATTTATGAAGAGCAGGAAAAGTAGAGTTGTGAACTCTATGTTGTATTTTGGTAAGTCCTTAAAAGTTTAATTAAGGATGATTCCATCAAGCAAAAAATATTAAGTTTAATAGGCCTCTCAGGTATCCAACAAGCTAAGTGGGGGAAGCAGGTCCATGCCTCTCTCTCACCAACTAGTGAAAAGCCTCGAGTCCATTTAAACTCATTATGTTGCTTAATGGTTCATCCTATGAATACCCTTATTACTCAGTGAACATTGATGTCTCAATTATCCCTAAGAAAGGGGTAATTATCATTTGTCATTCAATTTAAGAATTATGTGGGTGAAGACCCATGAAG
>JXCR01022088.1:94953-119085 GCA_002079205.1 Phalaenopsis hybrid cultivar
GGAGGGCAGAGGAGCTCCATAGTTTGATTTGGATGAGCTGGCCTCTAAGTTTTATTTGGGTGAGGTGCCATGAGAGTGGCTCTCGATTTTGGGCTTTTTTGGCCACTAGGCTGGCCGGCCGGCCAGGGGGACGTGGCTATGAGCTCAGGGAACCCAGAGGAATCCATCACAGTAATTTAATGCAAATGTGCTTGGATTTGGCAAAGATATCTTAAGCATGTGCATTTTTGGAAATAAGATCCCTTAATTTGGGGGATCTTTGGTCCATGGCTTGATTTAGGTTATTTTTGGTAAGATCCCTTAATTTAGGGGACCTTTGGTCCATGGCTTGGTTTAGGTGGTTTCATGGTCTTTGGACTGGTCACTAAGTCCAACTAATGGCTGTGGTGGAGTTAATTTGGTGGCCTTAGGGTAGACTGGTCACTAAGTCCAACTAATGGCTGTGGTGGAGTTAATTTGGTGACTTTAGGGTGGTTAGGACTCATTTAGCGTATGGGTCCAAGTGGGTGAAAATGACCAAAACTTGGGTTTGGGCTAGGTTAACCATATTAATTGGCCCAAATAATTATTGCATTTGGTGTAGATGATCACAAGGAACAACTTTGGTGAAGGATGAAAGTGGTTTTAAGCTCAATTGGAGGGTCAATTTGAGAGAATTTTGAACTTTAATCAATTTGGTCATGTTGGGCTAGGCTTGGGTCTAGCTTGGGTTACCTTGGGCTAAGTCCAAATTGATTATTGTAAATGGTCAATAGAGACTTCATGAAGAGTTTTCAACATGAATTGGATGCCAATTTGGAGGTTAAGGCATTGAATTGGGTGAAATTTGAGGACTTAGCCAATTTGGGGCTAAATTTGAGAATTTTGGATTTAGGCCAAAATCAAATGGATTTGAGGCTCAACATGTCAATTGATGGTTTATTTTGATGTATATGAATGTTATCAAGATTTTTCAACCTCAATTGAGGCCAATTGACTCAGCTATGGGTTCAATTTTGTGAGATTAAGTCATATGGTCAAAATTGGGGTTTAGGCCCAAATCAAAATTGGGCTCAAATCATGGACCAGTTGAGCTTGGATTTGGTTTAGTTTGGTCATATCAAAAGTGAATTTGAGTTTAGGATTGGAATAGGATTTGGTTTAGCTTGGCCATATCAAAAGTTAATTTGAGTTTAGGATTGGAATTGGGGTCATTAATATCAAATTGGAGGACATTTGAGATGGATTTGGGAAAATTTGAGTCTTTAAAGGGCAATTTGGGAATTTTGGTTAAAGATGGTCAAATTACCAAAATTAGTTTATATGGTGGTTGAAAGAAATGAAATTGGGATTATTTGGGATTTATTGGGATTTTTTGGTAATTTTTGGAATTTTGAGCCCAAGAGGGGTATTTTGGTAATTTGGGGGTGTTTTAGGGGCAAAAGGCCAAGATGGGTATTTTGGTAGAGTTGAGGTACCAATCATCACCAATAAGCCATGGACTAAAGGAAACTCCATTTTGGGTTTTCTACATAGTGGTCTTAGCTAAACTATAGCCCTAGGGCTAGTAGATTTAGGGGAGCATCTACATGAGTATCTCAAAAGATCAAGGGATCTAAGTTAGAAATTTGAGCTCAGGGTTGTGAGTAATTGTGAGTGCAGATGAGTGTAGTGAGTGCCTTAGCTCCAGACCAACACCCAAGGTCAACCTTAAGGTCCAGCAATCCTAGGGGTGACTCATCCTGAGTTTCCCCCACAGTGACCCCACCTACTAAGTACATAGAGGTTGGGAGCAATATTGGCAACTCAAGGTTGAGTAAAGAAGAGGGTAGAATTTGTAATGGTGAGGGTTCCAAGTCTAGTTTTCTAGGAATAGTCAACAGGAAAAGTCCTATGGCTAGACCTTAGGCTACTAAAGAGAAAGAAACTAAACCTCAACCAAAAATGAGGCCAACAAATGGACCCTCAATAGGTGGGGTGTGCTAGGCAAGCACACCGCACGTATTGGCGTTGACCGACGAGATCAACAAAAGCTAATATAGACTCATAAGTCAATAGACTTTGAAAGTATGCGTAGAGTTGTGTGTGTGATTTGTTTCTACTGGAGAATTAGCAGGTGTATGTTTAATCAAGCCGAGAAGTAGAGAATCTCGCTGGGGATCGGAGAGTGAACTTTGAGTTATGAAATTTCAAAGATTTCCCAAAGGATGGGAGTCAAAATGTAAGTGTTGACTTTGAGGTAGGAATTGAGATTCAAATATTGACTCAAAAAGAGAGAGAGAGAGAGAGAGAGAGAGAGAGAGAGAGANAGGTAGTTGAAAAAAATGAAATTAGGTATATTTGGGATTTATTGTGATTTTTTGAGAATTTTTGGAATTTTTAGGATTTTGAGCTATGGAGGGGTGTTTTGGTAATTAAGGGGCGTTTTAGGGGTAAATGGCCAAGATTGGTATTTTGGTGGAGTTGAGGTACCAACCATCACCAATAAGCCATGGACCAATGGAAACCCCATTTTGGGTCCTCTACATAGTGGTCTTAGCTAAACAATGGCCCTAGGCCTCGTAGGTTTAGTGGACCATCTATATGGGTATCCCAAAAGATCAAGGGATCTAGGCTAGAAATTTGAGTTCATGGTTGTGAGTGATTGTGGGTGCAGATAAATGTAGTGAGTGTCTTAGCTCTGGACCAACACCCAAGGTCAACCTTAAGTTCCAACAATCCTAAGGGTGACTCATCTTGAGTTTCCCCCATAGTGATCCCACCTACTAAGTACTAGAGGTTAGGACCAACATTGGCAACTCCAGGTTGAGGAGGAGGGTAGAATTTCTAATGATGAGGGTGCCTTTTCTAGTTTTCTAGGAATAGTCAACAGGAAAAGTCCTATGGGTAGACCTTAGGCTATTAAAGAGGAAAAACTAAACCTCAACCAAAAAAGAGGTCAACACCCCTCTCCCATGGCCAGAAAATAAGGCAAGTCAATTTCCTTAGGGAGACTCTGCCCAATTGCTTCCAGACACTCTCCAAGAACTCCTAAGCTCAAACACAACATTTTGTTCCTCTACATTCCTTTGTGAGAGCTCTATTTTGAGTTTAAAATTCAAGGAAAATCAGGAAAGTATTCCCCACAGCTCCACACTCCACCAAACTCCAATTAACTGTGCACACCCCATCCTCTGAGTGAAAGGAGTTGATTCCTCACAAAAAATTCCATCACAGAGAGTCCATTGAAAATACTTTGATCAACACCTGAAATTGGCCTTGGTTGAAATCGTACCTGGAGAATTCATCAGAGTTTAGGACTTCATCTGGAGGTTCGTTGGACCCAATTAAAGCAGCTACAACCATGTGATTGATGCCTCCCATATTAAACAAAGTTATTGAGCCTCAGCCCTAAACCAAGCTTCATTTGATTCTCCACACGTATTTACAATTTTTCATATTGTATATTGATACGCAAAAAATATATGCATTTTTAGACCCATAATTTATACCTATTTTTGATGATATTGCACTTTAAGAGAATTTATTTTGATGCTTTATTGCAGGTTGTTGATTTTTAGGGATTAAAAAAAAAGAAAGCTAAAAGAATGAAATTTGGAGTCAAAATGACGTTTTTGAAGAAATGCTCAGTGTCGGCAGCGTCGAGGGCAGCACTGATGGCGTAGAACAAATTAACAAGGAGATTTTTTCTCAGCACCGATGGCGCTAGACCAGCGTCGACAATGCCAAAGGAGGTGCAGACCCCGTTTCTAGAAGGTTTGATGTATTTGGATGAAATTTTGAAGAGTTTTTGGAGGCACCTCTTGGAGAATAGACCTTGGGCTCTATTTGGGTCCGAATTTCATTAGAAAATGGGCTCCTCGATATTTTTCACTCCTCTACTTTAATTTTTTGCAACACGTCATTCCATTCCACTTTCATATTGGAGTTAATTAGTGATTTTATTTTCATAGTTTAGAGTTTTATGGTGAGATTTAGTGTGAAACTTTCTATAAGAGTGTTGAAGAAAGAGAAAAGTAAGAGATATCTTCTTCCTGCGTTTCTAAGGAAAAGCTGCAAAGGATTTTCTTTGAGAAAGATTTTTCAGATAAGTATTGTATGTTTATTAGTGTCGTATGAACTTTCTTTTATATATGAAGATTGTGTTTTGTTATTTCTTTCTCATGAAGTCTGAGTAGTTGCCTTTAACTTTCTCCCTACTTTGAGATATGGTGAAATGAAGAGATAATGTGAATGTGCCAATATTAAATTCAAAAATAAATTGTGATGATTTTTTAAC
This sequence comes from Phalaenopsis hybrid cultivar, assembly GCA_002079205.1. Taxonomy (NCBI): domain Eukaryota; kingdom Viridiplantae; phylum Streptophyta; class Magnoliopsida; order Asparagales; family Orchidaceae; genus Phalaenopsis; species Phalaenopsis hybrid cultivar. The sequence continues at coordinate 99,212 of JXCR01022088.1, forward strand.
TTCGAACTGAATTTACTTTTTGATCTGGCCAATTGAATTGTTAAAATGAGTTGTGAAACATATGATCCAGGAAATAGAGTATGAGTTCTACAACAGAGTAAGGATCACATTTGATTCCATGAATAAAAACAGCGTTTATGGAATTAAGTGCAAATAAATAGAAAAATATCATTTATGGAATTAAGCGCAAATAAATAAAGAAATATTCTTTGTTGGGTTTAGAATTGGAGAAATTTTAGGGTGACAGACTAAAATTTTCAATTCAGTTTTAGTGTTTAAAAACTAAAGCGAGAGCTAGCCTTCGGGTGAAAGGAAGTGGAAGCTCTGGAGTGGGTGTCGGTATCCTCCTAGCCTAACCATGGATTTAGGGACTAAACATTGAGATTAGATAATGATTTTCTATGCACTATATCAGGGTAGAGAGTTAAAATTGCTCCAATTTGGCATAATGCACATTATGAACATTTATCTAATCTCATTTTACCATAGCCTCATTGTAGTGGGAATGATGTTTTTTCACATAAGAATCTCCGTTATATAAACATAGTTAATAGATTAGTATTTACTGTTTTAAATTTTGCATATTTGATTTGATAATAGTTTAGAATTTTAATTTTGATTATTTCTCAACAATTGAAATTAGTGACAGTGATTTCAATTGACTTTCTGTGAATTTCCTAGCAAATTTGTCATTTCCAATTTAAACCTTCCCCATAGGAACGATATTTGGGGCTTAAATAGAAAGTATGCTATTACTTGATAATGATATGTAAACTTGTGTAGAATTTAAATATTAATTGATTATATTTAATTAAATTTTACATAATTTATCGCAACAAAAAAGTCAGATCATAAATGTCGTATAGATACGTTCGTCTTGAGTAGATGTTGGTGTAGGAACAAAAACAAAGTGATTTGGTTGAGTCTAGCTCAAGATTATAAGATTTTAGGAATGGCATACGGGTTAGGTCACTTGGAGACAATGAACGGATGTCGTCTTATCGCGCGTTTATTTCATGGATGGTTGAGATCACGTTGGACGAGCCGATGGAATGAAAAGGCGGGCTGACGAGGCGGCTACGTAGTTGGCGGCGTTGAATAGTTGAGTGCCGCATGGAGACTTTGGAGCTGTCAAGGTTGAGGTGGCACCATGTGTTTAAGTAGAAAAATATTAATTTTTTGGATATATTTAAATGCCAGAACTTCAAAAATTCGAATATCTTCATAGAAAAGTTATAAAAATAAATAAAAAATAACCTCTTGCTCAGCGATTAGAGGAGAATAATGTGGTCTAAAAATAAAAAATTATTTGACAACTCTTTGATTTTTAATTATTTAAATACTCTCTGTGGTATTTCAATTCATTATGGTTAAGCATTACTTAAGATGGTTTGAAATTTTGAGGGTTTGTTCCTCATAATAGAAGCTATGTTCTCTAATTTTTCCAAGGTCAAGAAACAACCCTGTGTTTCTAACCCAAAATTTCAAGCTAATATTGTTATTTTGGCTTAACTTAATTATATAAATTGAAATATCACTTGGAAAATTATGGGATGAATTTTAGTAAATTTCCTATGGTCAAGGAAGCTTAGGAAAAGAATTATGAGGGTTTGAATAATTTTGTAAATTTTTATAATTAATTAAATATGTATATCTTATACTAATTGATGTAAATTAAATATACATAAAAAATCAACAAATTTAAACCGACATTATGTGTAAAAATCATGTTAACCCATTGTATAAATTTGAGAATTATTTCATAAAGTTTAAGCGCTAACGTTGATCTTAGAAGAGACATTGTATTTTTGTACAAAAATAATTATATTAACTTAAATGCACTTAGAAAAGTTATCAAAACGTAGTTTTCTGAGTTCCTTGTGATGAGGAGCACTTAGAAAAAAATAAAAGTAATTTTTGATAAAAAAAACCTGATTTTTAGCTTTATTTTGAATTAAAAATAATTAAAAATTTCCAAAAATACAAAACTATTTTAAAATGTTCCTAATGGTTCCCTAATCACTTGAGACTCATTAAAATATTTTTTTCTAATTTTTCTAAGTTAAAAATAAAATTCCAAATGCTTAAAAATGTATTTCCCTTATTTTCTCATTAAAATAATTATAATAAATAAATTAAAAATCATAAAAATATATATTTTGAATCTTTGAGTTCTCTGGACCCATGGAGGTTTAATAAAAATGTCAAAATAATTTTTTGATAATTAAAACATATTTTTTCATTTAATTAAATCATTAGAAAACAACAAAAAATTACAAAATTAAGTTAAAACATAATTTAGAAAAACATAGCATTTTGCTTAAGTGTTTTCTCTTACCTAAGGTAACGTCTAATACTTTTCTCATAAAACAAAAACATTATTTTGATTGCTTAAAAAATTTAACTTTGAAAATCCTATTTTCTAGGTTAAAATAATTATTTAAATCAAATATAAATTTAAAAAATCACATTCTTCTCCTCTCATGTTTTAATTACTCAATGGATATGGTATTCTAAAATCTCTTATGTCACTTGAATTATGCTTTTTAAGTTATGAGGTGAAGAGCCCTAAGGGTAAAGTGGTCATTTTAGGGTTTTGTTTCCTTATTCAAAATTTAGGATTATCCAAAGGGAAAGGGGTAGTTTTGATTCTAATGAAATATGTTTAGATGATTGAAATATAATGGTTAAAAGGTAGAAACCAACTCGCCACCTTTTCCATAATAAGATTAAAATTATAAATTTTCTAAATTTTTGTATTTGGAAGTCAATCAAAATGAAATGAATTCTAAGTGATGGGCTTAAGCTAGGGAGATGATGTTTCACTTATCATTAAGTCCACAATTAATGATGTTCTGACTTCTTTTAATCAGAATCCATATCACCTAAATTCAAATTCTAACCTATGCTAATTTATTTCCCATTAGATTTATTAAAGAGCTTAGTAACGATCTAAGCTTGATATTTAATTCATTTGATGGGATTTAGAGGATAACATGGTTAATGATTAGCACTACAAGCCCAGCTTTAGTGATGGGTACAAAAGTCCTTAATGAATGGGAACCTGCCTTAGGGGCATTCACCTACATAACTTTTAAGTGAAATATCAACTGATTAATTGGGTACCCTATCCTTGGGACAATTAAAATGTGAAAGTATACCGAGTAATGAGGTAGTTTTAATTTGACATAGGATGATTAGTAGAGCAATATGATAAGTTCAAAATAAACACAAATATTTCATGGGATTTTTAAAGCAATTCAGGTTCATTCCACGAACACTTTGTAATCTCTTGAATATTTTGAAGGACAAATTGAACTTGCTATATTTTGTTCTAAAATCATCCATTAAGATCTTTCAGGACTCAATAAATCATAGTTCGGATTCTGTTAGATGCACTTTCATCTACTCTTGCAATTTATTTAAATTTCTGCAAGATTATATACATGTTGCAAAAGACTAACATTTCCGCTATAATGCCAAGAAGATGACAGGTACGCTTTTATAAGATTACTTAATTTATGCATTTTACTTTCTATTCTAAATTGTTTGGGTGAGTTCTTTACTTCAATTGCAAAATCAAAACAACTTTTTTCATAAATTAATCAACATTTTCAAAAAAAAAATATTTAATTGTCTTAAAGTTAACCATAAATCCTTTGAATATTCATTAAACTTAAAACATTCTTTTGAGTTTATCGGAGTCCCTCGGAGGAAGAAACTCACGGTTGCTAACGAAATCTCTCCGATTTAAATGGTTTTCACAACTTGTTTAAGCTAAATAAATTCAAAATAAAATAGTAATACTGGTATGAGGGAACCATTGTATCCTAATTGGTGTCGCTCTAATCAACTTTAACCACACATAATTTTCAAATAGCCTTAGGAAACATTTGATTTCACACTTCTAAACTTAAACTTGCCACAATGTTGAGCTTGGAGCTAGCATTGTGGGAAGCACGATCATCTTTAACAACAAAACATGTCTACGCCAGTTAAACCATTCCTTAGAATTAAACAAGCCATAGGATTTCAAGGTTGTCCACCTAGTGTGACATAAATCCTCAACTTTTGTTTAGGCCTTTGTTCGGCTTTGTTATACAACATAATCGCTAAGTCACTTTAGGATTCTGAGGTTGTCATTCATCACATTCTAAATCCTCTCTTCTTTCAAAATGTTTGTGAGATTGTCTCGCACAAATGTAAGCCTTAATTAATAAAATTGGTAGGATGAAACATTTAAATATTTCTCCTCTAAATTGAAGCCAAATAGTAGGATATTGGGAGGATCCATGACATCCCCAAATTCTTCTTCCTTTGGATTCTAAATATAAATGTTCCAAATTTGAGTCATTCCCCTTTCACACCTCTTTGTCCTATCTCTTTGTATAATATCCCCTGATTTTTACCGAGAGTTTTCTTAGGTAACTTCATTATTTAAGATGTACTTAACTATAAGGGCTTGCCTTTATAGGAAACTTTAACGAACTCAACTTAATATAAACCATATTTAACTTTTCATATTAAATAAGAGAACTTGTCAGCTTATAATAAAAAAGGTTTTCGCAGACCAAATAGATGATATATATTTTTTATTTTATTCGATTGAGCTGCACTATCAAGTCATGTTTTTTTATCTTTCAAGTTTGATACATAGCTTGAGGTGTGGTGGTCTTTCATTTAAACTTTGAAAGATATGAGATGAGATTGATTTCATATTTTTCTAAAATTACACACACACACAAATATATATATATATATATATATATATATATATATNAGTGTATATGAGTGTAGTGAGTGTAGTGAGTGCCTTAGCTCCAAACCAACACCTAGGGTCAACCCTAAGGTCCAGCAGTCCTAAGGGTGACTCATCTTGAGTTTCCCCCATAGTGACCTTACCTACTAAGTGCTAGAGGTTAGGACTAATATGTGGAACTTCAAGTTGAGTAAAGAAGAGGGTAGAATTTCTAATTGTGAGGGTTCCATGTCTAGTTTTCTAAGAATAGTCAATAGGAAAATCCTATGGCTAGACCTTGATGGTGCCTTTTCTAGTTTTCTAAGAATAGTCAATAGGAAAGTCCTATGGCTAGACCTTAGGCTTCATGTCTAGTTTTCTAAGAATAGTCAATAGGAAAATCCTATGGCTAGACCTTAGGCTACTAACTTTTTCTAGTTTTCTAAGAATAGTCAATAGGAAAATCCTATGGCTAGACCTTAGGCTACTAAAGTCTATTTTTCTAAGAATAGTCAATAGGAAAGTCCTATGGCTAGACCTTAGGCTACTAAAGATAGTTTTCTAAGAATAGTCAATAGGAAAGTCCTATGGCTAGACCTTAGGCTACTAAAGAGGAACTAAACCTCAACCAAAAGTGAGGTCAACAAATGGACCCCCAATAGGTCGGGTGTGCTGGGCAAGCACACCGCGCGTATTGGTGTTGAACGACGAGATAAAAAAAAACCAATACAAACTCCTAACTCAACAGACCCAGAAGTACGCGTAGAGTTGTGTGTGTGATTTGTTTCTGCCGGGAAATTAGCAGGTGTGTGTTTAATCAAGTTGAGAAGTAGGGACTCTCACTGGGGATTGGAGAGTGGACTTTGAGTTATGAAATTTCAAAGATTTCTAAAGGATGGGAATCAGAATGTAAGTGCTGACCTCAAGGTAGGAATTGAACTTCAGATATCAGTTCAAAAAGAGAGAGAGTTGGAATGTAAGGACCAACCTCGAATGTAATGAATCAGAAATATAGGACCGATTCGGAAATGAGAATTGAAATGTAGGTCAATTCTCAAAAGAGAGTGTTGGAATGTAAGGACCAACCTCGAATGTAATGAATCAGAAATGTAGGAATGAGAATTGAAATGTATATCAATTATCAAAAGAGAATGTCGGAATGTAAGGACCGACCTCGAATGTAATGAATCAGAAATATAGGAATGAGAATTGAAATGTATATCAATTCTCAAAAGAGAATGTCAGAATGTAAGGACCGACCTCGAATGTAATGAATCAGAAGTGTTGGACCGATTCGAGAATGAGAATTGAAATGTAGGTCAGTTCTCAAAAGAGAATTTCAGAATGTAAGGACCGACCTCGAGTGTAATGAATCAGAAATGTAGGACTGATTCGGGAATGAGAATTGAAATGTAAGTATCAATTCAAAGATGTGAGAATTGAAATCTAGGTATCAATTCTGAAGATATGAGAATTGAAATATAGGTATCAATTCCGAAGATGTGAGAATTGAAATGTAGGTATCAATTCTGAAGATGTGAGAATTGAAATGTACGTATCAATTTCGAAGATGTGAGAATTGAAATGTAGGTATCAATTCAAAGATGTGAGAATTGAAATGTAGGTATAAATTCAAAGATGTGAGAATTGAAATGTAGGTATAAATTCAAAGATGTGAGAATTGAAATGTAGGTATCAATTCCGAAGATGTGATAATTGAAATGTAGGTATCAATTCTGAAGATGTGAGAATTCATATGTAAGTATCAATTCTGAAGATGTGAGAATTGAAATGTAAGTATCAATTCAAAGATGTGAGAATTGAAATGTAAGTATCAATTCGAAGATAGTGAGAATTGAAATGTAGGTATCAATTCAAAGATGGTGAGAATTGAAATGTAGGTATCAATTCGAAGATGTGAGAATTGATCGAAATGTAAGTATCAATTCAAAGATGTGAGAATTGAAATGTAAGTATCAATTCAAAGATGAGTGCAATGTAAGTATCAATTTAAAGATGAGAGAATTGAAATGTAGGTATCAATTCCGGGAGAGAGTCGAAATTTAGGTATCAACCTCGAAAGGTGAGAATCAGGATTTAGGTACTGATTTGAAGATGTGATTTGAAACTTACAAAGAGCTTGTGGTGTTGAGTTTGCAGAAGTGTATCATGTGGAAAGGATGATTTTGTTGAAGAAGATTTGTAGAGCTTTGTGGAGTTTTGTGCATAATGCAAAATTCTGTGGGGATGTGAAGAGAGTTGAGGCAGATAACGATGATTGTGCTGCGCGCACAAAGAGTAGGAAATTTCGAAAACGGAAGCATCCACTCAGCATGTTCATTTCATTTCCTTGTTGTTTTCATCACATTTAAAATTTTCAAAAATGTGTTCTTAAAGTTTTAATTTTAATTGGTTGATTTTTAAAAGAAATTTGTTTTGTTATTCACTCATTTATGATTATTTTTCATTTGTATTTTATTTTGTTGTTGAAGATTTGTTGTTTCGTTCTTTGTTCATTGAAATTCTGAACCATCGCATGGTTTCGTCCATGGAACAAAAAGGCAACTGACAAAAAGGCACAATTCGAGAGAAATTTCCATTAATTTGCCCCAAAAAGGGATGTCATAAATCAGACATAGGCTAATGCATAAAAAGGTACATCGTGTAATCTATGTCGAAATACATTGAGAATCATCTCATGTTGTGAATACATCGTAGACTGAATATATCAGAAACATGGTCATGCTGTTAAAAGAAAGAAAGTGAACCCTCCTACCAGGTATGTTGAGCTCCTGATCAAGCAGACCTTCTAAGTCATGCTCCAGGATAAGAGTTCCCTTTGCATGTACTTAGAGGTACAAACTTCTCATAGCTCATATGGAAATAACTCCTCTAATTCTAGGTCCTGCTAGAATCCATACGGTATTTTACTGTCATCCATTCTGTGGAAGGTTACAGACACCCTACAGTGTCGCATTGCTGGAATGCAGTGCTTGGCAACGTCTGCACTGTTGCCCTTCAGGACAAGTACTGAACCAACTGGAAGAGTAATCTCCACAGCTCCTCTGAATTTACCAGGGCCAACTACATTGATTTCTTTTCCAAATAGAATATTGCTCTTACTCATGAACGAGACCGTGCAGAAAGGCCTCACAAAATCATGATGGTCGATGTGTGGGGGAATGCACACCTTCTTCATAAATGTTAATGATGCAACTGTTGGGAATGCAAGTAGCGGGTAGAATATTCCACTTGACCATTCTCTTGATCATCCATTTTATCATCGATGATAACAGATCCACTTGGTTGTATCTGAGGATCCCAGGTGGATTCCCCTGTCTATCATTCGTGAAGTTGTAGCAACAGCCGCATTAGATGGTGATTCTTCCCTTTCCCCTCATCCATTTCTTCGGCTCGAAATATGTCTTCTCCATGAGAAGGTCCGCTTGACCTCTTTCTCTTAAATCAAAGATGCAGTCCAGAATGCTTCTTTCATCAGTTTCAGAGAAAACCCTAGTATACAGCTCCTGACCCTCTAATATGTTGACAAACTTTCCCTGAACTTCTTCATAGAACTCAAATTCTCTTTTATTTACTCTACTTATCTTGTAGTATTCTACCATACCAAGAGTTGGCAGCTGCCGTGGGCGTTTCTTCCTTCGGGCCTCAGCGGGAACCCAAACTGGTGTCGGTCGATCCTGAATATGAGATTCAGCCTCTAGTGGGATGTATGATCCTGGGCTCCATGGTGCGCGCTGATCCTTACCCAGTGCGACATATGGTTCATTTGTCGCAAAGTCTGGAGTCTGAGACTCATTGGTGGTTGAAGTGTATTCTTCTAATGTACTGAAACGCTGTAGATGTAGAATGTTGTAGTCCGGGCATTCTACAAATATGCCCGTGCCTAATGTCCCGACCGGTACCTCAACATTGCATGCTGGGCAACCCCTGCATAAGATATCTGGAATTTGGAGCACATATGATTCTGTCACAAATCCTGACTCTTCATCTGTAGTGGGCAGGCTGGTAGAAGTTTCTCTCAGATATGGGTCGTAATATGTCCCTCAGGAATGTGGGTAAGAAAACTGCTCACGTCTCTCTAGTGTTTGCGTTCCTGTCACAGAAAGGCTCTCTATTTCATTCGGCTGGCATTTCTGCGCTGTGTCCTGCAGAGCGGAGTATTCGGCAATTGTTCATTACGGGCAGCTATCAGGTCTCTTGCTGGAGTAGCTACCATGGAGGGCAGACGGCTGGGCCCCTCCATCGGATCTTGTTCCGCTATCACTTTTTTACCTTTGCGTGACACATTATCTTGAGTGGTCACCCTCAACAATGAAGGCAGTCCCTCATTTTATTTACTGCTGACTACGTCCATTAGAGGACCCTCGTAGTCCATATCAACTTGGTTGAAATCCACATTAAAATCTATGACACCTCCTTGCGGCGCCATCTCTTCATTCAGTGCGAGGTTCCAGCTGTCCTGGAAGGCAAAGATCAGCCTCTGTCCTAACATTTTTCTACAGACGACAGAAAAAAACGTCAGTGGGCCAAAGCTTGGCATGAATAAGAACAAATCAAAGTATTTATTAAAGTAAATTTTAGTTTATTTTGGTGAAGAGAATTACTCATTTTATGTGTGAGTTTCGTTTGATTTAATAGGGTATTTAAATTCGAAAGTAGAAAAGAGAACGTGTGAAGTTCAAAAATTTTCTCAAAATTTTCAATTATATATGAGGTTAATTACAAAATTTGGACCCGGTCATAGACATTTGGCCACATAGATAACCCTAAAACAATCACAGTTTCAAAGTTTCAAAGAAAGTAGAGGCAAGCGGTATCAAGCAGCATCAGGTTACGTAATAGGTTTTTCGGGTATCGTCCATTTATTGGTAACATGGGTCTTTCACCCCGAAAGTCCACTAACTGGTAGGCTCCTCCTGTATAGACCTTCTCAACGACAAATGGTCCCTCCCAAGTTGGCTTGAACTTCCCACCTATTTTGTAGCGAGCAAGAATAGGCCTTTTGAGCACAAGTACGAGGTCACCAATTTTGAATGTCCTTGGGCAGTGTGCAAGAATAGGTCTTTTGAGCACAAGTACGAGGTCACCAACTTTGAATGTCCTTGGGCGGCCAATTTGTCGTGGGCTTGTACCATCTTTGCCTCGTAGAGCTCCAAATGTTGTTGTGCTTCCAATCATTTTCCCTCGAGACTCTCCAGTTCTTCAAGCCTGAGTTTTTCACTTTCTTCCGTTGTGAGTTGGTTGGCAACAGCGACTCTGAGAGATGGTGTCTGGATTTCTAGCGGTAGCATGGCCTCGGTCCCGTACACAAGCATATAAGGTGTACAATGAGTGGGAGTCCTGAAAGTCGTCCGGTAGGCTGACAAGGCTTCTAACAGTTTGTTATGCCAATCTCTCTTGTTTTCATCCAGTGTTTTCTTCAAAATTTGTATCAGTGACTTGTTGAAAGCTTCAGCCAGAGCATTTGCTCTGGGGTAGTAAATTGTAGAGTATCTTCAATCTATCCCATGTCTTCTGACGAAATTATTGATCTTTGTACTTTTGAAAGCTGTCCCATTGTCAGAGATTATTCTTTGCGGTACTCCGCAACGGTACACAATTTGGCTTTTGAAAAATTGAAGGACGTGCTGTATCGTAACCTCACGTAACGGTACTGCCTCTGCCCATTTGGAGAAGTAATCTGTAATGACAAGTATAAACCTGTGTTCTTTGGAACATGGAGGCTCTATCGGACCTATTATGTCTGTGCCCCAACACTCGAATGGCCACGAGGCAACAGTTGGGTGTAGCACATTCGGAGGCTCGTGTAAGACCACCCCATGCACTTGGCATTGGTGACATCTTCTGGCTGTATCCATGTAATCAGACATCATTGCTGGCCAATAATGTCCTAGTCTTTTGATCTTCATTTTCATTTTTGGCCCTAACTGGTGAGCGCAACACAATGCGACATGTATTTCTTTAACAATATTTTGTGCTTCGACTCTGCTCAAACACCGTAGCCACATTTGGTCGAACGATGTTCTGTAGAGAACATTTCCCACCAGGGCGTAAGACATAGCCTTTCTTGTGACGTGGTGCGCCTCAGACTTATCTTCTAACAAATTTCTAGTATGCAAATATTCTATTAATGGCTTACGCTAATATTCATTGATGTCTGCGACTATATTTATTGTTTCTTCTTTTCCAAGCTTGTGTAGAGTTTCGAAGTTGTTTTGAGACAAAACTCGTCTTCCTTGCACCATGACTTCGATGGAATCCTCCGGGGAACATGCCATTTCCTTAGCAAGTTTTGCTAGAGCATCGGCATGGGCATTATCTCCCCTAGGAATCCGGTAGAAAGTTACCTCAGGAATCTACTCCAGAAGCTTTATTGTGTACTGATGGTACTCTGCTAGTCTTGGTTTCAGAATTCTGTATTGTTCGGCGACTTGCTGGATGACAAGTTGAGAGTCACCATGAACGGCAATGTTTGTTATATCCATTGAAATTGTCAATTCCAATCCGGTGATTAAATCTTCATATTCTGCTTCATTGTTAGTGCACGGCTCTGTCAGGTGGTATGAGAACTTCAATATACCCTTATCTGGCGTAATAAAGATCAAACCGATCCCTGCCTTGCCTGTTATAACTGTGCCTAATCCCTTGTCTTTCCTGGCTGATGAAGCAACATCGAAGTACATTTCCTAGTGTTGCACACTAGAAAATTCCATTTGTGTACAGCGAGAAAGTCTGCTAGTATCTGTCCCTTGATAGCGCGGAGGGGAACAAAAGTTATATCAAATTGCAATAAAATCATTGACCATCTTGCTAAACGTCCGGAAAGTATTGGTTGGGTCATCAAATATTGCAACGGATTGACTTTCGAAATCAGAGTAATCTTATGAGGAAGCATGTAATGTCTAAGCTTTTGGGCGGCAAAAATTAATGCCAGAAAATGCTTCTCAATAGGTGGATACCTTATCTCCGTCGATATTAGACGACAACTCAAGTAGTAGAGTGCATTTTTTTTACCCTCCTCATTGACTTGGGCTAAAAGGGCTCCAAGAGAGTCATCCAAAGCCGTGGTATAAAGTATCAAAGGTTTCCCTGGGATAGGTGCTGCCAAAACAGAAGGTGTCATTAAATATTGTTTAACGTCCTCAAGGGCCCGCTGACATTTCTCTTCCCAAATAAATTTGGCATCCTTTTTAATCAATGCCGAGAAAGGCTGACACCTACCTGAGAGATTAGAAATAAAGCGTCTTAGATATGCCAACTTCCCCTGGAAGGAATGTAGATGTTTCAAGGTTTTAGGGGGAGGCATTTCCAAGATAGCTTTAATCTTATCTTGGTCGATCTCAATTCCCCGATGATGGACAATGAATCCTAGAAATTTCCTGGAGGTAATAGTAAATGCGCACTTTAAGGGATTCATTTTAATGTCATATCGTCGTAACCGTTCAAACACGATCCTCAAATCGTACAAATGGTCTATTTTTTGTTCTTTTGATGACCAAATCATCAACGTAGCATTCTACTTGATTGTGAATGAGGTCGTCACAAATCTTCATCATTGCACACTGATATGTTGCTCCGGCGTTCTTTAGGCCGAACGGCATCACTGTGTAGAAGAAAATTCCAATCGGTGTTCTGAAGGCTGTAAGTGCTGCATCCTCGGGAGCCATCTTGATTTGTTTATCCTAATGAACTATCCATGAAGGAGAAAATTTCATATGTCAAAGCGATGCCCACCATCATTTCTGGTATAGGTAGTGAAAAGTCGTCTTTTGGACATGCCTTGTTCAAATCTCTGAAGTCAACACAGACGTGGATCTGTCCATTTTTCTTCTTAACATGTACAATATTAGCTAACCACGTGGGTTATTGTTCTTTAACAAAGTTGGCATCTATCAACTTTTTCACTTCGGCGATGACTTCTCGTTCTATTTCAAGGCGTATTCTCCTTGGAGCTTATTTTACCGGGGTTGTATTCTTGTCCACCCCAAGTTTATGGACTGCAACCTCTGCTGATAGCCTTGACATTTCATCGTAGCTCCATGCAAAGCAATCTTTGAATTCTGTTAATAGTTTGAGCAGTTCTGCAGATTCTTCGTCATCAAGTAGAGAACTGATAAATGTAGGACAGGGTCTTCAGTCCCGAGGTTAATCTCTTTCAATTCATCAACGGTGGATTTAATTTCCTCTTCAAATTCTGGCGAAGCATTTTCTATTAGTTGATCATTAGATTCATCCTCTATATCGAGACAATCCTCTTCTGATTTACATGTAACAACCATGCAAAACTCAGAATCATCGACTGGTCCAACTGTACCAAATTCGAGACCTTCTTTCGAATTGGGAGTTTGACTTTTAGCGTTCCATAGTTTTTTAAAAAGTTGAAAGTTATCTTTTGGCATCTGTTTTGGAAAGTGTCCCTGTTGAATTAACTTTTGAACACAAAGCGAGAAGTAACCAAAACAAAATTCCATTAATTCATTAGAATCAACATCACAATTTACATGTTTTTCAAGCTCAGTAGAGGTAGAAGAACAGTAAAATTTGATCAGCTTTGAACCAACACTACGGACTTCCTTGACTTCTAAACTCTCAAACTTTTGCGGAAGAATCGGAGTAAGGGTCATAATATTCACATAGTGGTTTATCCGATCATACATTGTTTCATATTCATTCCTTTCTGTATCTTCTAGGGATATCTCGTACTGAGGCTTCTTTGTTTTGTCATCATTACCTCATCTTCAGAACTGTCTTCATCACCAAATTGATAGTTGACCCAGTCCGTTCAACAATTAAATTGATCTTTCCTCGTCCCCGGCCTCAACCTCGGGTGCGTGAACTAGAATAACCTCCACCAACTCGTTGTATGGGAGTGGTAGAAGGTTGTTGAAGCGGAGTTGTCTGGCCTCCTTTTTGTGATTCTTTTGAATCTTCATATTTGTTTGTCAAAATCTCACATGAGAAGATTGTCTTCTTTGAGGGCGTGTAGTAGGCAGCATCTTCATGGATACCAACTTCATGTACCGAAAATGGTTGTAGATCGCCCTTGATGCAATGTTCTTGACCATCTTTGCGGTACTTAATGCACTGGTGTAGGGATAATGGAACCATATTGTGCTCATGAATCCATGGTCGACCCAATAAAGCGTTAAAAGAGGTCTCGGCGTTGATGATATGAAATTTTACGGTTGTTACGAGTTCTCCAACCTTCATAAGTAATGTAATTGATCTGAGGGCTCTTTCTCCCTTTTTGGTTGAATCCTTTTAACATCATCTTATTGGCCGTGAGCTCTTGAGCTTCAATATCCAAATAGGCCAATGTCCGTAGGCTCATCAAGTTAAGAGAGTAAGCTCTTGAGCTTCAATATCCAAATAGGCCAATGTCCGTAGGCTCATCAAGTTAAGAGATGCTCCAGGATCCACTAAAACCCTGGACAACACGAATCTGCCGATGTTGACGAAGATGTAGAGCGGACAGTTGTGGTCGGCGGTACCGAGCAGCAAGTCTTCATCTGTAAAGGTTACCCCTGACTGTTCTCTCAATGAGCAAACTTCATATGAGGATGTGCTCGCCAACTGAGCTAAGCAAATTTCTGGATCTAGCAAAGCTGTAACCAGAGCAAACTTCATCTGAGAGCCAACTAATTTAAGAAAATTTCTGGGTCAAGCAAAGCTGTAACCAGAGATTCTCTCATCTCCTTTGACAAGATCAGAGCGTCGTAAATGCTTAGTCGGGCATGCAACTTCCTAAGATGAGCTAGCATGTTGTAGCCTACTTTGCATGATCCTCCGATTTTATCTTGATTATGTGGTTCTTCCACTGGTGGAGGTGGGGGTATCTCTTTAAGATGAGCTAGCACGTTGTAGTCTACTTTGTAGGATCCTCCAATTTTATCTTGATTATGTGGTTCTTCCACTGGCGGAGGTGGGGGTATCTCTTCTGAATTATTATATGTTTTCCTTTATCTGTTTGAGCTATTCTTGGTGGTAACACTTTTCCGCTCCTTAAGTTGACTTCTGTGATTTCATCTTCTTGAGATATCATTATTGAATCTTTCGGTGTCTCCTCCTCTTTGTCAGAAAGATCTAAGTTGATGGCGAGCGGTGTACCATGATGCTCGAGAATTGGCTCTTTATTATCGGTGTTATCGTAAACGATATCATTGATGTCTTCTTTGGTCTTGACAACGAGTTCATCAGACTCGAGTATGATTTGAGGATCGTTTTGGGAATTGAGATCGCAGCTAGATTGGTCATAATCAGTTACGTTATCACCAGAAATAGTCAAAACGTAGCCAAAATCACAATCATTATATTCATAAGACCCCAAAGGGATAAAAAGATAATCATACAAAGTCAAGGGTTTGAGGATTTTCTTCCCCAAATCTGAGACAACCAATCTAGTAGAGGCAGCCCCTATCCTACCCCCCGTGTTATCAATCTTTGCAGTGACGCTTTTATTCTTCTTGCTCTTTATCCTTGATGATGACAGATTTTCTGGCGAAACCTTCATCTCGGACTCGGTATGCTGCGGACTCTGAATGGAGGCTTGTTTTGATGCAGACTGTATCTTGTTCAGTATCTTCTTGGACGATCTGCTCCAGACCTCATTCCATTCTTCTCCAGTGTTTGTAGAAGCTTGTTTTGATGAATCCTGTATTTGATTGAGGACTTTCTTGAGTTCATCCCAAGTTGTACTCCATCCATCTGTTCCAGTATACGGATCGATCGAAGAGATTGACTCAGCTGAAACCATGTTTATGGAACCTTTTTTAGCTTCTCTCAAATACTCCTTCAGGATTGTTATATTCTCTTCCTTGAGGTTCTTCTTGAGCCAGTCTTTAAAGATGAAACACTTGTCTACAGTGTGCCCGAGCAACCGGTAGTACGAGCAATAATTTGGTTCATTCTTCTTATCCACCTCTTCGGGTTTCTTTGGATCAGATAGTTTAAATTTTGGTTTCCTCATCAAGCTTTTGAATATTTTAGGTACAGCTTCATCCTTGAAGGAATACACAAATTTTTGTCGCTCTAACAGGGATACTCTTTTACCCGCTGTTCGAGGTGATCCCTCCTGAGGTGACCATTGGTTGGATTGACTGCTCTGTTTCTGAGAGTACTGCGATGAAGACCAGTGATGCTCTTCTGCATATATCTTTATCGGCTGCTTTTCTTTGTCAACAGTTGTGACTACTCCTGATTTCTTTTCGAACACTATGGTTACCTTAGCCTTTTCATGCGGCTCCATGTGTTTCATTTATTCTTGAAGATTGCTGTCTTTACTGAGTAGCTTCTTGAAGGATTTGATGGTGAGTCCCTTAAGCATGAAAGCTACTGGCCCCATGTATGCTTTCAGGAAGAATTTTAACTTTGATGTTCCTATAGCTGAGGTTCACATTTCATGCTAAGGTTTCTCCACCTCAAAATATAGTCTGCCAAGGTTTCACTGGGCTTCTGCTTCTCCATCATGAGCTCTTTAATAGACACATGATGTTGTGCCCTGACAAATCTTTTCACAAACAATTGTTCCAACTCAGAAAATGTTTTAACTGACCCGTTGGGCAGGTCATCGTACCAGTCAAAAGCAATCCCTGACAAGCTGCTGACGAACTGCTGGCAGAGTAAAGCTTCATTATTCCTTGTGTTGCCACAACTGGCTTGAAAATGTGCTATATGCTGTCTGGGATTTTCAGTCCCATTGAATATCTTGAAGTTTGAGGCCACAAAACCCTTGGGGAAAGGGACGGCATCAAACTCCTCCGGGTAAGGTCTACCCTTTAAAATTGACGCACCGCCCTTGGACTTGGGCTAAGGCATTCCCCGTACTTGTTCAACATTTGGTTGAACTTTTTTTCTGGCATGGAACCTAACAGAGAATCCTTCTTTGATTATTCATCTTTGTCTGCTGAAGTAGCCTCTCTTCTTTCATCTGTGATGTGTATGATTTTCGGCTGATTAATCTCCGGAGAAGCCAATCTTGGTGCTTGTGATTGCCCTTGAATGGTGGCAATGGCGGCCATAGCTGCCGTCATCTCTTCTATTCTTTTCTCCAGTAGACTGACTTGTTCATCCATTAGGAGGATAACCCTACACATCTCATCTACGGCATTCTCTTTGGTGTGGGGTTGAGCCTCGCTCACAGATGTGGTAGCTCTGGTTTCGATTACATGGACATCCATGAAATCCTCCTCCAAGTAATCACTGTAATCAAAATCTTCATTGTCACTATTGATGGAAACTCCGTGCTCTCGAGCTAACTCAGAAATCTCAATCCCGAACTTCTCAACTTTTTCCTCAATTATCGATTCCTTGATTGCTTTAAGATCTGGAGGACCTTGGTGGAATATCTTCGACTTGTTCCTCCATCTCACTGGATATTGTCGCGACGATGTCAGATATTTCAGGCACTGGTTTTACTTCCTGTCCTTTAGGCTCACTGAACTGTATCGGTGCAGCGACCTTAGGTACCCATACCCTTTTCTTCATCGATGATGATGTCTCAGGACGGACGTATTAGTAGAGACATCGGTATGTCGAGGGAAGGTATGGTCTTCGTGGTGTAGTCCTGCTACAGCGTCAGGTAACCGTCTTGTTTTTCTTTCTGGGATTGCAGGAATGATGGGTAAGATCCTCAGACCCAGTCTCCACTTAATCGGTCGGCGACCTGCGGTCCCGGTGGTGACTATAGCAGTATTAACTCGGTTTCCTAAATGGAACCAGACAGGAATACGGGTAGGTGACTTTACAGTCGACTTGTGAGACTTTCTAACGGACTTAACATCCTTCAAAATGTCTTCTTTCATACGAGTGGAAATCACATGTCCCACTCGTTTAAGTAACTCACTAACAGAACATCCTTCTTTAGTAGCAAGCCTTATAAAGACTGCACTAACTCGGGTGATGGGAATGAATTTCTTTCCCTCCTCACTGTGTCCAGGGAGTGATGGTAATGCGGCAGCAATCTTTCGGATACTCTCATATCCATCAGTATCTGTAAGAGGATGGAATCTAATCCCTCGTAGGAGTGGATAAATTTCTGGTAACACCTCTTCAATTCGATGAGGCTCCTCCTCAACAGGTGTGTTCTCAGGAGTCTGGGCTTTGATGGCCCTCTGAACTCTTCTATTACGGTTCCTCCTCTGAGTTTGAGTTAGTGGTACAGTCCTTGAGCTTAACCCGATTTCAAATACGGGTGGTAGGAAAGTTAATCCTTTAGTCGGGTCTTCAACGACCATCACTTTCTTCCCCTTAGCAGCAACAAGGATAGCTGGTTTAACGGGTGTCACGATGATAGTAGCTTTAGTATTCTTGCAGGCAGGGAAGTCCTGAAGGCAATTCAAACTGAATTCTGCAGACGGTTCTTGCGTTTCCGGAGTAGCAATCTTCATTACTACTAATGGGGCTTTCCCGAGGATAACCTCGAGGTCTTCAAATCCAACTTCGAACTTGATGGTGGGAGCGACGTTACGGGTGCTGCGGTCCGTTGGCAGGTTGCAGGAAAAAATCATTATTGGATAGGCCATCGCGACGGGCTTTAAAATAGAAAGTTTTAGGGTTAGCTATATGGCCAAAAACCTCGTAATTTTTAGTGCAAGCACTGAAAATAGAGGTTGATCTGTAGACCGGGCGGGTCTTAATTTACAAGTGTTTTTAACATTTTTGTTTAAAAAGGTGTAAAATTTAAATAATATAAGAAAATTTCAAAGTGCACACAGCACAACACTATTTGATATAGGGTGAAAGTCATTTTGAGGTCAATTGGTTAATCAATTTGGAGGATTTTTGATTTTTGACCCATTTTAAGNTCTGATTCTGGCGATCGACAACTTCCACAGGACCCCCTTAAAAATAGAGTCGACATTAATTAAGTTATAATAATCCCAATTGGGCTACAACGAATAGCTGATCTTGAAGGTTTGAGTCGGTAGCTACAATAGAAGTTGTTGTATACATAAGCTACAATTTAAAGTTATAATTGTAATAGTTAGCCACATATGCTATAGTTGGTTGTTGTATAAGAATTCATTAGCAACAAAAGGTCCTAGATGGAAGCTTTAATTTCATTAATTAGCTACAAAGGCTATAGTTAGTTACAAAAATAGTTTTAGTGGCTATAGAGGATTTAGTTAAAATTCATTACAATATTAGCAGGAAACATAGGCTGTACCTGAATTTATTGAAGGTAACGAGTGGTGACGACTGGTAGCGGTCAACGATTGCCGACATGTAGAGGTTGATGGTGACCTGTGGCTATGGAGGCCAGATGTGTTTGTTTGGTTTTCATTACATCATCATAATTTATGACCTTATTTAGAATAAGACATTAGCAAGTAGGAGACTTATGGAGGAGAGCAGGGGCATCCAACGGTTGTCGACTATGGCCAATTTGCGGTGCTTGATAGTCGTAAAAAGGTACAAAGGGTGGAAGTTATGACTAGGTTTTCAATATGACATTATATGCTACAATAGTATTAGGAGTACAGATTTGAAAGAAGGGTTTACCCAAGGCAGTAGCTAGGAGCAACACTAGTGGTTGATAAAGGTTGACGGCAGATGAACGATAGTGGTCAGCAGTTATGGAGACCGTCAGCTATCTCAGGACCTCCAAAACGACGTTATACATTATAACCCAATTTGTATTATGAATTTAACAAGCAGATGTCACTGATGGCAGTGAGCAAGGGTTATCGATGCTGGTTAACATTGATAAGCAGACACTTGTCGATGATGGCTAATAGCTACGGAGGTTGGAAGTTATCGTCGAGTCTTCAATATAAAGTTATAAGTTATGACTAAGATGGCTAGCAACTACATAGGCTGGAAGTTATCGTCTAGTCTTCAATACAAGGTTATAAGTTATTACCATTTTTGGGATATGACATTAGCCAGGAGGGATCACCAATGGTGATGAGAATGGGTGGGTGATAGGGGTTGATGGTAGTCTGCGGCTTTGGAGTCTGGAAGTTTTGTCACATCTTCATTCAATAATATGCCATGGAATTCCTTCTCTTCTCCTCCTCCCCTCAAGTGAAGGGAGGGCTCTATTTATAGTCTCTAAGAAGGGCCATTTTTGTTCTTTTGCAAATAGCTTTGCCAACCGCATGTTGAATGACCTATA